>JANSVA010000216.1:37730178-37744019 GCA_025504915.1 Erythroxylum reticulatum
GGTTCACAGTTCACTATCCACCAAGAACTCACAATCGCCAGCTGTCTAAAAAGTCTACAACAAAACCAAGTGGGACCCAAACAATAATAAAAAGATCGAAACACCTTAATCCTCTTATGTGGACCTCACACGGGATTAGGAACAACCAAAACTTCTTCTTTATGATTTTTTTGAATTTTTTAATAAATTTTATTATACATAAATATTTTATATTTTAATTAATATAAAGTGAATTGGTTGTCAATATTAATACGTCTTTGTCTCTTTGGTCTCTCCTCTTGTTGAGACCAACCGCACAATGATCTAAAGATCACATGCTTTTGAACACATGGCATGTTGCTATTTGCGAGAGATCAGAGGATAAAGAACAGAACACTCATGATTGTGTCCTAAATAATATGTGTGTAATTAGTTGAAGAAGTTTGATTAAACCAAGTGGTAGCACCTCATTAGTTCACGAATCTTCCTATTATAATGCATGCATTTCCTTCCAAGCCAAGGATGTGAACTAAAAGTGAAAAGTAACAGAGGGTTCATACTTTAGATAAAGCCTACAGAGTTACTAACACGTGTGTGAGTTTAAGGAGAGGAAATTATTATGGTCCAAATCAAATCAAAGACACAAGACAATTACCTTTTAATATGTTTTTTAAACTGAGTTTTTAATAATTTTTAATATAAGATTCATGTTATGTCCCAATCAAATAATTTGAACCTATCAAACACTACATTAACCTGTTCCTTTTTTTCAATACGGCGTCGTAATAGAAATATTATATAGTATGCAATCTTATTTTTATTCAATAGAAAGACTGATGTGATATTTAAAATTTTAATTATTAATTAAAATTTTATAAAAATATGAATAAATGCTATTTCGATAATGTTATAGTGTAATAAATACTATTTTATAAGATATTCAAGTCGAAGAAGCCATAGGTTCAACCAACACATAATACCCAAGTTTTGCATCTTTGTGGTTAGCAATCCAAAAGGGGTTTTGATTAAAGTTAATTTAGTGTTAAACGCTGTCGTTTTCTTGATGGGTAATCATTAAAGTGATCCAAAAGATTAAGCAAGTGAGTGAAAGCGAAAGTCTCCAATAAAAAAAAAGGAAGGAAAATAAAACTACTTGCTTTTGTATCCACCGACACTTTTGATGCTCATGTGGCACGAAATGACAAAACCAATCAAACAAAACATATGATAAAATAGTAACTTGTGTAGAGTGAGGAGAAGGAAAGGTCGACCACGTATGATGGGCAGGCTAGGACCTTTTCTATATGCATCTCCTCCTTCCAACTAACCTCATTTTTATAAATAAATTGAAAAAGGTCAAAAAAAATAAATGTTTGTTGGACCATTAATTGTACGTAATAATTCGTAACTCGAATATACGATTTTTTGATAATAAATAAGTAACTTTATCAGTTGGTCAAAGGTTCGTTCTTAAAATTAAAATTTTATTAAATTTATAAAAATAGTTAAAAATATATATTCAATTTTTATAAAAATAGAATTAAGTGGCTATTATTAAAATTATATATTTTTAATAGATTATTTAACGGGTTTGTTAAACAAAAAAAAATAGAGTAAGGAGTGGGGAGGTAAAGCATCAACATCACATTGTTGTGATATGTGAGGGCTGAAATTGGGTATTTAATAATTGGATTCATGAGTTGTCGAGAACCAATATACTATTTGGGCACACCACTAACATACATATGTGTATCACATCAATTAATGTGTCAATCAGGAGTGGACCGTATGAAACGAATAGGAGAAAGTGTCCAATTTTGGGTGACAACAACTTGTGTCGGCACACAAGCTCTACGTCCTCGGCCCCAACGTACTTACACTCATTTCATTTTTCACTATTCATAACTTTTTTTTAATATATTCATTTCTATTAAAAAAGGAGTAATTATTACATATAAAGATTAACAATATATGATAAATTTGAATATGTACTAATTTATAAATTAAATATTTAATCTTAAAGTTTGATATTTTATATTAAATATAATAAAAATAAGTAAATGTTTATATAAAGACGTGATAATTAATAAAAGAAATGATAATATATAATAAATATAAAAGATTTCATTTTTCATGCTAGAATTATTTATTTTGATAATTAAATTTAAAATAATTTATAAATTATGTACTTAATAGTAAATGGACTATTTTTATTACTGGAAACTAATAAAATAAAGATGATTATTTAGTTTAATTTAAATATAGTAAAAATAAGGAAATATTTATATATAATTGATTTTTCGAAATGCAACAGATGGATTAGAAAGTGTTTTATTCATGTGTCACCTAATATGATCCACATATTTATGTAGATTTTATAAATGTATAGATGAGATTTTATAGATCAGAGTATAAACTGGTTAATTGGAACAGAGAATCTAATCCCGAAATCAAGAAAAAGAGAATCTAAACTTGAATTCGAGAGAAAATATGAAACAATTATATATATTATTAATCATATAAATAAAAAATGAAAAGGGTAATAGTTAAAAAAAAAGCCCTAAATTTTGTAGGATTTCTAGTAATGGAAGAGGTTCTATTTATCCCACCAAAAAGGCATTTAAGAGTACACACGGTCCCACGCAAAGAGACAGAATAGGGTACAGTCTACAGTGAGTTAGTCAATAGTCCCAAACAGTCTTAAAAAATCGTCCGTACAATTATACTAAAAAGGAAAAAAGAGAAAAATATATTTGGGTGTTTAATTTATTATTTAAAATAATTATTATGATTTTTATAAATAAAAAAGAGAGAGAGAGAGAGAGAGAGAGAGAGAGAGAGCTGAGAATTAGGATCTCTTCACGCGGCGCAGACAGACTTAACAATATCTGTAACAACGCGCTTTTCCTTCACTTTTCATCATTATGTTTTTTTTACTCCCTGTACTTTCTCCATTTATTAAATGCCCCTTCTCTCAATACTCATACTTAACAAAAATATAATAAACATTTTTAATATAATTATTAGTAAAAATTACACTAAGTTTAATAAATTCAAAAAATTTAAAATAACACAACTATAATAAATACCATTTTAAGATTTAGTTTAATATAATTTTATTAAATAATATATATTATTTTAAGTACTTTAAAGTCATAATAACATTGACTTTAACTCTATCCATAAATATATATACATTTTATGAAAAATTAAAAATTTTGTTAAATTTCTAACATGGCTTTAACAATATATCACTCGTGATATGAAAATTCTGCTGATACGAAAAGATCTAATAATATAAAATCTTATTTCTAATTTGAAGAAATGTTGTTTTTAAAAAATTATTAATTTCTTAAAAATAATAATATATGAAAGTAAGAAAAAGGGCCAAGATGTAAAAAAGATAAAAGGAAAGGACTAATAGCTAAATGTGAAAAAAGACTTAAATCTATCTTAACACTTTATGGCATTTAACAGAAAAAACTAAACAGGAACCACAAAAAATGAATCAAAACCCAACTTTTACACACCGACCTACCTACTCCATTAAATCTCACTCAAAATTTGGGTAAAAATTGAAATTCTCTACAAATTACAAAACTATAAACCCTAAAATTTAATAAACCAAATTAGTGCTAGTTAGTACATAGCTTCTCTCTCTATCTCTAAGGTGGTGGCAGCACAGACCAGACCAGGCCAGAGCGCCACCATCACATTCTGGGGCCCGCCATTTTTCATTAACCGCTTTTTTTTATTTTTTATTACATATTACATTACATTTACTAACGTAGACACTGTCTCTTGCATCTTCTGATCTGTCCGTCTTCTTCTCTCTTACGCCTCCCAACCACATTGCTAATTTCTCTCTCTAAAAAGGGGTGGTCAATGTCGCCCATCTTCACTTCTTGGGGACTTGTGGAAAGAAGGGATTTGTGAGGAGTGAAGAGGGTTTGCTTTGGTTTGTTGAAAGATACAGCTTTCCAGATAGCTAATACGTCTGTTTTGGGTGTGTGTTGTTTTGAGTTTGGTTTTGTTTATGTGAAAGGCTGTGTTTTTGAGTGGGTTTTGGGGTTGTGGAATGCGTAATTGGTCTGTTCTGAGCGAGTTGACCTGTTTGAGGACTCGGTTCTGAGTCTTGTTTATCTGGATTTGACGAGGTGGGTTTGGTTTCCGAGCTAGTCATGAATACCGGTGGTCGGCTTATTGCTGGGTCTCATAACAGGAATGAGTTTGTGCTCATTAATGCTGATGAGAATGCGAGAGTAAGATGCGCTTAAACTCTGTGTATTTTCACTCTATTTTCTTTGGATTTTCCGGGGAAACCTTTTGCTCGTTTCGCTGTTTTGAGATCTGGGAAATGCCACTATTTAGTTGCTGTGGTTTAGTTTTCTTTTTGCAGTTTGATGTTTTTGGGGACCTTTTCTTCTGTGATTTGTTGGTTTCTGTTCTGTGTTTTTTTTTATAGTAAACTTTCTTTGGTGTGCTTATCTTGTAAAAATGTTCCCTTTTCTGGAGAATTACTTGCATGAAATTACCTTGTGTTGGATTCAACTCACCATGAAACGTTCTTGCTTTCTAGTGTTCGTTATTCGGTGTCAGGCATAATCCATTAAGATTTGATGTCTTCTGATTCGTCTGTGATTGAGGAAATCAAGAGATTCTCATTCAACTTATAAGTTTAGTGCAATTTCTGAGGGAATCTCCTGTATTTTTGGAAATTGGTAGCATGCTTTTGGATTTTCTGCAAAACAATAGCTGTATATTGGATGGAGTGGACATTCTATGAGCTAATATCCGAGACATCTGCCTTGTCCTTGCTTTTCTAGATCTGTAGACAGTATATTGATCTAAAGTGCATTGCAATACTAAGTTTTGCTTGCGCATGAGCATAAACAACCAGCGTATTCAGCTACTTTAACAGTCTGTTCAGTTAGTGTACGTCTTCAAAATGTGTCCTTGGAACATATTCATGGTGATATGTGGAAGAGAATTTACTTTAGATTTTTCAGTCTACAAGAATTGTAGCCTTGTGTCATGCAAATGGTGTACTCATAGAATAAAGGGAAATCTCTGACTGCAAGAAGTTGATGTACGCGAACCTGAGTTTGGTATTTGTTTATCCATTTCCTTGGCAGAATAAGCAGCAAAACTTTCTGGAAATGCAATATTGTTTCTTTTTTTGGCTTTTTTCTTTTATTTTTTTTGCCACTACGGTGCTAACAACAATCATTTTGTGGTATTTTGGCTCTATACAGATCAAGTCAGTTAAAGAGTTAAGTGGCCAAGTTTGTCAGATATGTGGGGATGAGATTGAGATTACAGTGGACGGAGAGCTTTTTGTTGCCTGCAACGAATGTGCTTTCCCTGTGTGCAGGCCATGCTATGAATATGAGAGAAGAGAAGGAAATCAAGCTTGTCCACAGTGCAAAACCAGATACAAACGCCTCAAAGGTTGGTTAATTTTGCACTCTCCTTTATGTGCTTGTTTTTACTTGGACATTGAGCCCTTTCAAATGCCACTTATTGTTGATGTAAATTGCAGGTAGTCCTAGGGTTGAAGGTGATGAGGAAGAAGATGACATTGATGATTTGGAACATGAGTTTGATTATGGGCTAGACGGCATGGGACCAGAGCAAGTTGCAGAAGCTATGCTTTCTGCACGTCTTAACACTGGTGGAATTCCAGTGAACTCGGAACTTGAATCTTCCCCTCCTAGCTCCAAAATTCCACTTCTAACTTATGGAGAGGAGGTATTTGCAATTTAATATAGATTGGTGGATGAGTGAAATATTTGTGTTAAGTGGTACAAGTACATTAAATATGGTCTTCTGCTTTTGTGTTAGGATGTCGAGATTTCTTCTGACCGACATGCTCTCATTGTGCCCCCACTAATGGGTCATGGAAACAGAGTTCATCCGATGCCTTATTCTGATCCATCTGTACCATGTAAGCCATTTGTTGATTATATGTGCAACAGTTGTGCTTTTCAAGTCATTCTCTTAGTCTCTTTTAATGATGGGTTCATTGCTCTGATTATTGTAGTGCAACCCAGACCTATGGTTCCTAAGAAAGACATAGCAGTATATGGGTATGGAAGTGTGGCGTGGAAGGATCGAATGGAAGATTGGAAGAAGAGACAAAATGACAAACTTCAGGTGGTTAAGCATGAAGGGGGAAATGACGGTGGCAAGTTTGATGGGGATGAGCTGGATGATCCTGATATGCCTATGTAAGTGATTGATGAATTCATTTCCACTTTATTATTCTTAGGAGTTTCTTGGTCCATTATGTCTCTTGTAGTTTCCTGTCATTTTATGTATTTGCCTTGATTTCTGTGTTCTGTGTAATAAAACAACTTCAATATGAAAGAGACTTGTGCATTCTTGTCTAGCGTACCATTGATGCTTGATGCTTGATGCTTTAAGATAGGTGGTTTTATTCGAGCATGTATATGCATTCCTCCTAGTTGTTAGACATATTGTTTGACATCTTGATGGGCATCTCTCTTGGCCTGAGTGAATCTGAGATTGGTTTCAAAGCATTTAGTATGAATTGAAGTGCGTTGTTTTTTGGCCTATGAACCCCTAATAAATTCATTTGAACTTTATTCAACCTTCCTGAGAGTACTTTATAACAAAACATAGCTGGTTTTCATTGAAACCTTGGATTTTTATATGCTGTTTGAAACCCTGACAGAACTTGGAATCTGTCAATTATACAAACGGTCAAATCTATTTTATGTGCTCGAGTTGTTAGCTACTTACAGGCTTTTTTGATGTATTTTCTTAGGATGGATGAAGGCAGGCAACCACTTTCAAGAAAATTACCCATTCCTTCAAGCAAGATTAATCCGTACAGAATGTTAATCATTCTTCGTCTTGTCATTCTTGGCCTGTTCTTTCACTATAGAATTCTCCACCCTGTTAACGATGCATATGGCTTATGGTTGACATCAGTGATTTGTGAAATATGGTTTGCGATATCATGGCTTCTTGATCAGTTTCCGAAGTGGTACCCCATTGAACGAGAGACTTACCTTGATCGGTTATCGTTAAGGTATGTTCCTGTTTGCAATGTCAAAGGAAGCATGTTTCTGTCTCTCTTGGTTCTTTTCCATTGCACTTTAATTTTCTTGTTTCTATTTTCATGATTAGGTTTATGATGTCTTATAACTCTTCCTTTATGTTCAGGTATGAAAAAGAAGGAAAACCTTCTGAATTAGCCAGTGTGGACATTTTTGTAAGTACAGTTGACCCGATGAAAGAACCTCCGCTAATCACTGCAAATACTGTTCTGTCAATTCTTGCGGTTGATTATCCTGTGGACAAAGTAGCGTGCTATGTTTCGGACGATGGTGCTGCCATGCTTACATTTGAAGCACTCTCTGAGACGTCTGAATTTGCTCGGAAATGGGTCCCTTTCTGTAAAAAGTTTAATATTGAGCCACGGGCCCCTGAGTGGTATTTTTCTCAGAAGATGGACTACTTAAAGAATAAAGTACATCCTGCTTTTGTCAGGGAAAGGCGGGCTATGAAGGTTTGTTATTTCCTGTTGTCATGATTGATTTTAGATTCTATCTGGCTCAAATCTGCTGCAAGTAGATATTCTTTCGAGCCTTTCTAATTTTCACTTAAATAATTTTTTATCATCGTGCAAAAGTGCTATTTCCTTACAATATGATGTTGACCCCAGAGAGATTATGAAGAATTTAAAGTCAAAATAAATGGATTGGTTGCTACTGCACAAAAGGTCCCAGAAGATGGCTGGACAATGCAAGATGGAACTCCATGGCCTGGGAACCTTGTACGCGATCATCCTGGCATGATTCAGGTGAGATTGTGTTTCATTGTACATTCATCTATCGTCTGTTATCATTTTAATACAATTTTAGAAGTGAAAGTTGTATCGGCCTTTGATGGTAAGTGCCTTATGAATGAATGCTAATGACATTGGGTACCTGATGCTCGCTGTAACTTCTGGTATAATTTTAACAACTGTGTATTTATTGGTTTCCTAAATCAGTTTGTCAGTCTGATAATAACTGAAAGCCATAATTATGAGATTAAGCTACTTAGTCTACTTTTGTTAGCAAGTTGACGGTTCTTTCTGATAAATTGTTGGGTGTTTTTGTTTGATAGAAACAATGATAGAAATCTTGCTTTGCAGGTCTTTCTTGGTCATAGTGGTGTTCGTGACGTAGAAGGAAATGAGTTACCTCGTCTGATTTATGTTTCTCGTGAAAAGAGACCGGGATTTGAACATCATAAAAAGGCTGGTGCAATGAATGCTTTGGTATGAATTAAAATCTTACATTACTGCTGAATTACTTTCTAACCCAGCTTAATATCTTTCCAATAACTGGAAAATGGCCTATGCTTGAATAGCTTTCTCACCATTTTTGGTTTTTGTAGGTTCGAGTCTCTGCAGTTCTATCAAATGCTCCTTATCTTCTGAATGTTGATTGTGATCATTACATCAACAACAGCAAAGCACTTAGAGAAGCTATGTGTTTCATGATGGATCCACAATCAGGAAAGAAAATTTGCTATGTGCAGTTTCCTCAGAGATTTGATGGCATTGATCGTCACGATAGATATTCAAATAGGAATGTTGTATTTTTCGATGTATGTAGATTTGACTTGTGTTGTTTTATTTCATTTTTCTTTGATTCTGCTTTTCCCATTCCATAAAGAAAGCTAATAATCACACGTTGTAACAGATCAACATGAAAGGATTAGATGGATTGCAAGGACCAATTTATGTTGGAACTGGATGTGTTTTCCGAAGGCAAGCACTTTATGGCTATGATGCACCTGTCACAAAGAAACCTCCAGGCAAGACCTGCAACTGTTGGCCTAAATGGTGCTGCCTTTGCTGTGGATCTAGGAAGAACAAAAGGTCAAAGGCAAATAAGGACAAAAAGGACAAGAAAAAGTCAAAGAATAGGGAAACATCAAAACAGATACATGCTCTAGAAAATATTGAGGAGGGAATTGAAGGTATGGGTTTAACTTCCTGCTCTTTGAGTTTTGTATTGCTTTCTCATTCTAGATCTTGAAAAGCTAGAAACAAATTTTTTGGGGTTGCAATTGCAGGGTCAACTAATGTGAAGTCATCTGAAACCTCCCTAGAAAAATTGGAGAAAAAGTTTGGGCAGTCTCCAGTGTTCGTGGCCTCTTCTCTTTTGGAGAATGGCGGCGTTCCTCATGATGCTAGCCCTGCATCACTTCTTAGAGAAGCTATCCAAGTTATAAGCTGTGGTTATGAAGATAAGACTGAATGGGGAAAGGAAGTAAGTTAAAAAGAGAAACAAAATTTTAGAGAAAGTAATTGGCTGAGTTTTACTTATGGTATAAAATGTTCCTTTTCACATTCTAAATTCTAAAATCAAATCAGGTTGGCTGGATATATGGATCCGTGACGGAGGATATTCTGACGGGATTCAAGATGCACTCCCATGGGTGGCGATCTGTATACTGCATACCTAAGAGGCCTGCATTCAAGGGTTCAGCTCCTATAAACCTCTCAGATCGTCTACATCAGGTTCTTCGTTGGGCCCTTGGTTCTGTTGAGATTTTCTTGAGCAGACATTGCCCTATTTGGTATGGTTATGGTGGGGGATTGAAATGGTTGGAGCGATTTTCCTATATAAACTCAGTCGTATATCCTTGGACATCCATTCCCTTGCTTGTTTATTGCACCCTTCCTGCAATTTGCCTTCTGACTGGAAAATTCATTGTTCCTGAGGTAACTCTCTCAATCATATGATTGTTTCTACCTCAACTTTTTAATATTGTACTGCTTTAGAGCTTTTGTTTAATTCATTCTTAATAGATGTGAAAATTGATTGTCGGTAGAAGGGATTCAAGTACTGTTTCTGTGACTTTTATATCGATGCCATTTATTATAGCTCACTATTGATCATCTCGAGGTTTTTTAGTTCAATAATGTAAGTTTATATAAATGAGCCGGGTTTTTCAGTCTCTTGATTTCATTTGATGTACTGAATTAGCTATGAATCTCATTTCTGCATCTGAGAACACTTGCCCTTGACATTGTACAGATTAGCAACTACGCAAGTATTCTGTTCATGGCGCTCTTCATTTCCATAGCTGCAACTGGTATCCTTGAAATGCAGTGGGGTGGTGTTGGTATAGATGACTGGTGGAGAAATGAGCAGTTTTGGGTGATTGGAGGCGTGTCATCACATCTATTCGCTCTATTCCAGGGTTTACTCAAGGTTTTGGCTGGTGTTAACACAAACTTCACTGTGACATCAAAAGCAGCAGACGACGGGGAGTTCTCAGAGCTTTACATATTCAAGTGGACTTCACTGTTAATCCCACCCATGACTTTGTTGATCATAAACATAGTGGGAGTCGTAGTTGGCGTCTCAGATGCGATCAACAATGGTTACGATTCATGGGGTCCTCTATTCGGTAGGCTATTCTTCGCATTCTGGGTCATTATGCACCTATATCCATTCCTCAAGGGTCTTCTTGGGAAACAAGATAGAATGCCAACCATCATATTGGTCTGGTCCATCCTGCTGGCTTCAATCTTAACACTTCTGTGGGTTAGAATAAACCCATTTGTGTCGAGAGACGGACCGGTCTTGGAAGTGTGTGGATTAAACTGTGACTAAGACTAAGTGAATAAAGTCATAAAATGGTGCTTCAGTTGCAATGGAGTTGGAGCTGAGTGTTCTTCAGTATATGTGAATGTAACACTAATGAATGTGATATGGTTCGTGGCCAGGCGAGGTGAATTTTTGATGGGGAAGAAAAAGCTGTAGTTTGGAGATGTAGATACTATGGGTTGGAGGAGAATGACACATGGGTTTTTATTTTTTGGTTTTACAGGGGTTTTTCATTAATTCTTTAATTAAATTTCCTGTTGGTTTTTTAGGAGTTTTGTCTTCACATTATGTGAGTCTGTATTTCTAAGAAAGAGCATTACTATCATAAATTATTCCCTCCATAATGTAGGGAATGAATATAAGTGTCTCAGACCACTTCTTTGTTCACGTACTCCTGTTTCATTGTTTGTGTCTGGACACGGTCTTCGATCTATGTACCTAATTTGAAGATAATTATGCAATTCTAGAAATAATTTCCTGTTTAATCTGATGCTTTCCTTCATGTTTAATGCCATTTCTCTCAATTTTAGCTTCATTTAGATCTTTGGTTGAACAGGAATCCCTATTTGCAATACCTGAATTCCATGATTTTGCTTTGAAAGCTCCCAAGTTGAATGATCATCCCATATGCAGTCAAACAGATCCTGTTCAGAAACAAGGGTCGGTTTACTTTCAAAGTTAGTCCCAGTTTCTACTTGGATAGGTCCAAACTATATAAATTGATAGATATCGGTTGGTATGTACTATATCGGATAGTTGGCCGGTTGGTATGTACTGTATCGGATAGTTGGCCGGAAAATATCATTATCGGTTGATATAGAGATGGAAGTACGGAATTTGAGTGAGAATAATAATAATAATGATAATAATAATAATAATAATTAAAAAAACAATCAACTAAAGTTTTCCACAAAAGTTCCTAACATTGGAATGCTTGTTAGGAGAAAAAATGAGTCAAGAGTCTGAAGTCTTAGACATTCTTTGAACTCTCCTAAAATGTCATAGTCTTTCATTGAATCACAAAACTATTACCTTAAAGTCCTCAAAATAAGAAATTGTAAGAGAAACCCAATTTTCTCCTTAGAGAGGGTTTATATATATTCTTTTTCTCCTTTGTGCAATTTATTTTTATATTAGAAAAATTGGAAATCACTTCCATTGTAATAAAAAATAAATATTTTTATTTATTCACTTAAAGATTGAAACATATTTAATTAAAATTTTAAGTGTACGAATAATTTACAAAATATATATTCTAAATAAATTATTCATCAAATTAAAAGTTTAAAGTAAGTGAAGAGTGGAATTAATCTAAATATTTAGTTGGACATAAATTTAGAAGTCAATTCTTTCTTCAATATTTAAAAATTTGAAGAATTTTTATAAGAAATCAAGTTGAAAACTTGAAATGCTTAAATTCAATGTTAAACGGTAAGGTAAGCGATTTAAGGTTTAAAAAGTTCAATCAGTATTAGATTATCATAAAATTAATTAAAAGTTAGATAAAATTAAAGAGTTTAAAAAATAATTAAAAAACATTATTCTTATTTATCGAAAATTGTAAAATTTAATTAAAAAAGAAGATTATTAAGTGAAAATTAATTAGTGAAATGATTGATTTTAATAACAAAGTTTATTAACTAAATTAAACCAAAAAATTAACCGGTTTAAAGTTTTTACAGGTCATGTCGGTTCGATTTTTAAAGTATTGCTTAAATTTGTTAGAGTGTGAAGTTTATTTTGAATGATAATTTTCATTAAAGTTGACTACACAATTTGTATTGAACATGAATCAATCTGGTTGACTCCAATAAGGAAAGACTTGTTTGACCAATTATCTAAAAATCAGTAACTTTATGTTTTTGGATGGTTGAAACGGTCAAGAAATTAAAGTTAAAAAAATAATAATAAAAGGAAAAAATTGGATACACATCTTCGAGCCATCTTCATGTCACCAACGCAGTAGTTTCACTCACATAACACGTACGCTTCAAAATCAATCTCTCTAGTCTCTACACACGCCAAACTCATAAAAGCGCGCAAACCCAGATAAGCGAACCAACAAGCTCTCGCCTTTCTTCGTAACCCTTACCTTGTCGATCCATGTTCGTACCATTCATGGCGAAACAGCAGAAATCCCAGAAGGGTTTATCAGATTCGGAGTTGGTCGCCGCTCAACAGCTAATGCAGCTCAGCGACGAACAGGATAAAGAGAAGGACACGAACAGCAAGAACAAGAACTTTGGCAGTCAAGAAGAGATTACTTCTAAAATGATTGAAGAGGTTTTGATAATCCCGTGGAGAAGGAAGAGAAGATATAGGTCTTTGGAAGGTATTTACAGACAGACAAAACCTGTGGGTGTTTCAGTTGTACATTCGAAGAATACGAGGTGGTGATGAAAAGGTTGGCTTCTGATAATCTATGCCCAATTGAGAGACCTGTTTTGCTGATTCAGAAGTGTTCCTTCCTCGTGAATTCTCCTCAGTTGTTGAAGAGGGTCGAGCTTGATCATATTTTTAACAGTTCAAGGGTACTTACCTAAGGAATCTAAATGCTTTGTTTGTAAGCAATCTAAATGCTTTGTTTCGTATTCTTTGAATGACTTGGCGAAACAGTCCAACCTGAGTTAACCAATTTAACTTGAGTTGATTAAATTGTACGACAGATTAGAATTTATTAATTTATATATTAAAAAGTAAACATCAGCTAATTTCGAGCTATTCGATCCAAATTTACTTGGTTTGAACCTTAAAAATATTAAGTTAAATGATATATATTGTTTTAAAATTTTAAATTAAAAAGGAAGTTTATCGAGTTTAACTCAAATCTGAACTCGAGGTTAATCAGATCTGATGTGAAACTTAATTATATTAAGTTCATTCTACACTTATAATTGACTCAATTATACTAAAAAAAATTGTGGTTTTTTTATTTAAAGAAAACCACAATTTTTTGTGGTTTGACAAAGTGACAGTTATGAAATTCTTCTATGAAAGTCTGATATAGTATTTTCTGGCGATAAAGATTTTTCCAAATTGAACGCTGCAACACTTTCTATTCACAACCTGAGTTCGTTGTTTTCTTCTGCGCGTGCCACAACAGTGAGGGATGTCGGACTATGGCAACCCTCGTTAGTGAGGGTCACCTGGCCAAGAAGGGCAGGACGCGTAAGCGCGACGAGGAACCTCCACCGCCCAAGGCGTCTTACGCCGAGGTTGTTA
>JANSVA010000216.1:37755688-37769774 GCA_025504915.1 Erythroxylum reticulatum
ACGATGAAACTTCGGCGTGCTGGACCACATCCAGATATGTTGAAGGAAAGTTCTTTGCGAACTTCTCAGTTACTTCTCTTTGTATTAGCTCTGGCTCTCTTGCAAGTGGTTCCCCTGAAATGAAACCAAATACTATGATATCAATTCTCGCTCAAACGGAAGCAATATATTGTTATTCCGTATCTTCTTCCATTATTACTTTGGTTAGTGTGAGTTAATGGGACTAACATTTAATGTACAACTTGCTAACCTGTTGGAGGATTTTGGCAGACGAAACCCCAGTAAAGCTCCGTGTCATTAAGTGGAACAACACCAGCCCTTTTGCCTACATCCACAAATTGGCGCATTTCACGTCCGAATCCATGCCCTTGAGGATAAACTGACAAGCCACGAACTGCAGATCGGCCGGATTCAACTGGTGTACTAAGTCCTAGCCAATGAGCCACAGCTGAGTGCACCCCATCACAACCTATCAAGATCTGCCATGGCCAAAACGCGAAGGAATTAGCTTGCAGTTCCATTTGCTAATTACGTCATCAACCATCCAAAGCTATAAATGATAAGTTAATTTGAGGAACAAACCTTTGATTTAATGGTAGATCCATCTTCCAAGCGTACAATGACGATGGAATCATCCCCTTTGTCTTGTTTCTCGATGGACACGAGCTTTGAAGAAAAACGAATGGAGTCAGGTGGTAGTTCTTGTGCCAGAGCCTCTAGTAGAGTTCTACGATGAACTGCTCGCGGACCATGGAGGTTGTCAGCCCTGATCGAACATGAAAGGGTTAGGTTTAATTACTCAAAAGCAACAGAATTTAAGCAAAAAGTGTTATGAAGTCAAGGTCCAAACCCTTTGTTTCCGTTCATGGCCACTTCTTGAATAGCTCCAGTTGCCATGTTGGTTACATAACCCCTATCATAAAATAAAAAATTATCATCAACGGACAATACCTGTAAACTGAGCCAGTCAAATATTAAATATTTTGTGCAATTTCTTACACATGTGAAATAGACTTTCGGTATAGAATCGCAAAACGGCGAATGGGTTTTGTTTATTTATATCAAAACTAAAGAAATAAACCAAAATTCATCAGAAAACAGAACCCATGCCCCATTTTAATCTTGTAATCAATCCTAGGTGTGAGGGAAGGAGGAATGAAGTAGTCTACTTACTTTGACAAAGGAGCATAAACAGAAGTGAGTTTGTGAGAGACACCAAGAGCATCCAGTGCGATCCAAGCATTTGGGAAGAGACTTAAAGCTGCTCCAGAAGTTCTTAGACGATCTGATCTTTCCAAGACCAAAGCCCTAATCCCAATTCTCTTCATAGCCAGAGCAGTTGCTAACCCTGCAATGCCTCCTCCAATTATCACTACTTCTTCTTCCTCAGCCCTCCTCTTCATAGTGTCCATCTCTCTCTTCCTGGTCTTGTCTTTGTGTTCGTAGAAGGTTGTTTATATCTATGATGTTTTTTGTCTTCTAACTTCAGCCGTTTATTTATGATCCAGTGATGCATGCAATGACATACATATATATAATATACATTGCATGGCGTCTAGCAATTTTGACCTACCTAGAAATGCCTTTGACAAGTAATTTACATACAGGGTAGACATGGAAGTTCTTCTAGTGGTCAACATGGGCGGCTCGTCCACGAGACCTGATCACTTGTTCTAATTTCTGTGTGTCCAAGCAAATCCAGCCATCATCTAACGGGAACGGCTATCCCGTGCCCCTCGTCCACTGGACCACTAGATGTTCTAATAGATTAGATTAAATTTCACGTTGAAATATCGATTTCATTAATTTCATGTCAATGTTCGAGAAGCTTTGACTTAACAACAGTGAAAAGTCAAGGTTGAAAAACTGCTCCTCCAATAATCCAATTTCAAGTGAAATTTGACCGCAGACGATAATTGAGAATTAAAATATCCCAGCATCTCAAACTAAAGACAATCTAATATAATTAACTATTAGAAGCTTCCAAGTTGCACCTTAGTGGTGGTCAAGTCCGTGGAGTAAAACGCATAGGACTAAAAGGTTTTATATTCAATTTTTTTTATTTATATTATCTCGGTCAAGCCTGTCATATAAAACTTATTTAGTATGAAATACTTGATTGACGTAATTTGCAAGCTATCGCGTTAATCAAAAAATTTACTTAATAAGCATCCTTAGGATAACAACTACAAGTTCTCTGTTTGAAAAAAAAAACTCAAGCTAGTAGTTAGTTTGACTTTAGTATATGATTGGATAAGAACGAGGGGCTGGTACTTTCAAAGTGTGATGTCTCCTTTAAAATAAGTGCAGATTGGAATATACTTATTGCTATTGTTTCTTAGTGTCTTGGAGTTGGAGACCAAGAAAAATAAAATATTCAGTTCTCCATACCTTTGTCGTTTTTGGGTTGAAAAACATCCTACATTTGAGCTAAGCAATGTTTTCTTTTGGGCTAAAGGTGTAATTTACACCTTGTCGTTTTATAAAAATATCTAATTAAATTCTCACATAGTACTTATTGTATCATAATATTTACTAAAATATAATCATTATATTTTGAAAGTAAAAACAGAAATAATGATAAGCACTTATTTACATATTTTATAAATTAACAAATATTTAAAGAAATTATTTTTAAAATCACATAATAAGTTCTAATTGTCAAATTGTGACATAATATAAACTAAATTTATTATTCATATATTAAAAGCTATTAAAAACTTAACTTGGTTAAAATCTAGGGTGCTTAGAGGTCTATTTTCTTGTATTTTGGTTCTCCTACGTCTATGGCATGCTTGGAGTATCTCTTATGAACATCTTATACTTACATGAGTGTGTCTTGAACAAAAACAAAGTATTAGATCTTGTAATTATCTACATTTTTGGTCTAATTGCAATAAAAATAGTCCACAAAAGTGGAATATAGTTATGTTTATCAAGGAGAATAATGATGAAAGCAAGCAACGCTCATTCACTGAGCTACAGGCGCCCTCTGCCTGTTGATCATTAAGCACAGCTAATTACCTAACGTAATAGCTTCTTCTTTCCTTCCTCATGTCCAAGCCTAATGAGATCTATAGTTGACATTGTGGTCCGCACAGCTAGGCCTGGCGAATACATCTAGAAATACATTCTTGACCAAAACAGTATTATTTTTAAATTTTTAAATTAAAAAATAATCAAACAAAACTAGATCCAATTGAACTTTGAACCATCCAATCCTAATCAAACTCGAGCCTGAATTCCAAATCCTTCATATCAAACTTCAAACCTAGGCTAAAATTTTGGAATAGGACCCAAACCTAAGCGAAACCAACCCATTGCCGTCCCTACCTACTTAAAATCCACGAGCAACTCAACATGACCTAAAATTATTGAGCATACTTGAATTGACTAAGTTTAAGATCAAACCCAAAATTATTTCTAAAATTGGGAAAACGTTGGATTACGATTAGGATTAGGAAGGCAAACCTAAAGCCCGAAAACTCAAAGCCCCAAAAACCCGACTTATTTGCTCTTCCACTAGAACAGGTAACAGTCACTCCAATATAATTGAAATATGAAACTCATTCAGGATCAAACCATCATTGCATGAATTCATTCTTTTGGCCACAATAAGTATTACATATCAGGAGAGTAATGCACAGTAAAAAGTGTTATCAAAATTGTAAATGGAAAAAATTTGTAGCACAAATTACAAAGACTGGTTAACACTAGATCTCAACGTAAGAATGTTTTATAACATAACAAGATAAGAACAAAAAGAAAACATAGAATAGTAGACCTAAGCTCCAATTAACATAAACCTGAAGACTATTACCACTTCAGATTCCAATAACTTGCTTCTTCAGCTCAACTTATGAATTTAGCTTCATATTCCTGAGGTGGCTGTACATAATAAGAATGAAATATATTGTCAGAGGAACGATCAAATTATGACTAACCCAACAAAGAAGCTCTTGCCAATACATACCATGAAAATTGCTGAAATTGACCTCCGCGCAAACCATCTCATATGCATTGCACGTTGAGCTCTAGCGGCTGCATCTATACTTTCAAATCGAAGATACACATGGCCACTACTATTCCTGTAAAGCAAAAAGGATATTAAAATATATATCACATTTTCCAAATTAAAAAAAGCAACAATCATAATGAACAACCACGCGCTCTAAAAGCTTTCACTATTACTCCACTTTCAGATCATCTACTCGCAAAAAAGTAGACCCATCAATACAGAACTAAAATTTGAAACATATCAATCAGATCAGGACAGTATTATGGTGCCTTTGTGCTGCAAAATCCTAAAAGATTCCAATACTAAAGGACAACCTTAAAACATATTTGGAGAATTCTACACATGCGAGCTATTATTTTTACGAATATCAATATTATTACAGCTTTCCTGCAATTTAAATGAAAGTTATTGTTAAAAACCAGTTATAAAGAATCAATTACAACTCCAATGTATCCACATCATGACATAACTTCATGATGTTCAAGCCTCACAAGAGATATTATGGGAAGTAACTAAATACATGCCCATAAATGAAAGTTGATTTGATATTTCTCACTACCATCCAGGAAATTTTTCAAAAAGAGTGGACAGAAAAGAGATTAAATTCAAAAACTTTAAAATGAATCCAAACAAAAATAACACCTAAAAGACAGGTTCAAGCATAAGAGAGGTTCAAACATGTAGCTTCATCAAGCCACTTACTTGTCTACAAAAATATGTTTCACCCGGCCATACTTGGAACATTCTTCTTCCACATCTTCTTTTATGTCCAAATCAAAATCTGGTTCTGTCTGAAAATTTTACATAATAATCAGTATATAACATGATGGAGTAGAGGCGAGAAACAGAAAACGACAGACCTCAGTAGCTGGATCAAACATATTCTTCAGCAGTAAGCACTCGCTTGGTTGGCCAATAGGTTCAAAAGCTGGGGGAGGGAAAACTTGCCCTGGAAGTGTTGCTGCTCCAATGGCAGCTTGCCCTGGGATGGGTAAGTTAATGGCTTGCTGAGCTGGAGCTGAGCCATTAAGCACAGGTACTCCAAGAGAGCCTGCGATACTGAGGAAAGAAAGAAACATAAGCATATGAACAAGCAGTCCAATGAAAAAACTGAAGTACCCTCGTATCAAGAACCAACCTGGTGGCAATACCAGTACGATCCAGTTTCGCCATAAGCAATGCCCTTGATTGGGCATTCAAAGCCTGCACAGAAAAACAATACAACTCTTCAGTAAAAGCTTCATTTTAATCCATTGAAGATTCTACGAGGGCAACATAATGAAGAACTTTGACTCGCAAACATATGGCGCCATATTTCATCCTGACATCTAAAAGCAAAGAGAATCAATTAGTGCTTGATAAATGTACTGGTCAAATGTGGTGGTCATAATTTACAAAATGCTCCAAACAATTTAACAAGACAGAAAGAAATGGTAGATGAAAAAAAAATATATCCTTCTGGACTATGATGTAGTCTAAAGATCTCTTTGTACTCATCTTCATATTCGCAAACTGAAGTATATGGCAAATCATTTTCACTTTTACAGCTTTAAAGTCTAACTGCATCTACCAGATACAGATTGTAACAATACCTCAAAGCATCATATTATGCACCTAAACATTGGGGGGAAAAAACTCCCAATGGGGTCATGATGTATCATAGTATAATATAACCAAAAAAAAATCACCATTCAAAAAAGTCAAGCATCAAGCCATGGAAAGATATAGAAGTGAAAATATATGCAGTAACATGAGAATTCTTGACTCACCAAACCACCACCTTCATCATCATCAAAGTCTGCAGATTTTGCAGCTGTATCTTGCTGTCCACCATGTTCAGTAACAGAGGAAACCTAGAGTTCATAAGCAACATATCAGGGCTCTGACCATAAAAATTGTGCAGGCAGCAAGGTGAAGCAGCAGTAGAAACAGAAACAATAGTTAAAAAGATATAAGCTTCAAGTATAAGCTAACCTTAATGGTTCGTCCGGCAATCTCCAATTTTCCATTCAAAGCATTTTGGGCTGCCTTTGCATTCTCAACTTGGGCAAACTGTAGAAGAATGTACGAGTAAATAAAACAATCAAACAAAATTGTGGTTGGAATTCTTCTAATTCTAACAGTAATCAAACAAGTTATCACTGACTTGAACAAACCCGAAACCTTTGCACTGGCCTGTCTCAAGGTCAAGTGGCAGTTGCACAAGCTCCACAGTACCAAATGGTTCAAAAAGCTGGACAAATACAAGGACAGACACTGTTAGAGGAATTAGTCTTTCCAACAATACCAGCTTCCTATATTTTATACTAAAATTAACCAAACCAGGACACGATGACTCAGCACTGTCTTAGCAAAATAAGGAATAAAATTTTCTTTCTAATTTGTTACCTGTCTAAGCTGCATTTCTGTCATGTTAAAGTGTAAATTCCCAACGTAAAGTTTTCTATCAACTGGTCCATATGGTCCAGCAACACCACCTGTGCCAGCAGCAGAAGCAGTACTTTGAACAAGATTCTTTTCAGCCTCAGACGGTTTAACCATTACAGGTTGCCCAAGAAGTAGTTGTCCAGAGAGAGCTATAGCCATTGGAACGGACATTGCATCATAAAATTCAATGTACCTGAAGTTTCAATGGTGCATTACGGTTAACTTGTTAGCACACAACAGATTAAAGAGGTCACAATCACCACTTATAAAGGATAAGGCTACAGCAAAGAGAAGTGGGGGGGCACAAGAACTCTGAGAAGCCCAAGCTGAGTTTCTTTTGCTGAATCTGATCCCCAAGTAATAGAATTTGTTAGCTCATCATATTAAACATAAGGAATAAGAGCAACACAACATGAGCGCAGCCTTGTAAAAAGAGCACAAGATAATGCCACATAGCCCCATTTTGACCTCAGACACACATGTCAAGAGAGATTGTGATACCCAAGAAAAATACTATCAAAATGACAATAAGTTGGGTGAGGAAATTTAAGCCCACCAAACCCATTATAAGTTGAAGCCAGTGTCCTCCATGTTTCATTTAGAAAATACTCGGGAAACATAATGTGAAATAAAAGGAACATAAGTTTATGTTGTCTACCTTGTGTGGGCTGCATGAATTGATTAAACATGAGTGCAAGGTAATCCCATCATCTCTCATCATTATCGCATTGCTAGTGCATTCAAGAATATTGTTAAACATGATTCTAGAAATCAATATGCTATTAGCTACTTTTCCAGATTACATGCACACAGTTCACTTATAGTTAAGCAGAAGGAACATACCCAACTCCCTTGGATCTTCTAGAATTCCTGTCCATTATCAGGCGAACATCCCTCACCTGAAAATTAAAGGACGATTATCTTCGGCCAAAATGAACGTCCAGTTTAATAGCATCAAGAAACTTCAGGTGTACATATTACTGGCACCTATCTAATGGTGCCTAAGATTACTGAAGGGATGTGCACATGTTAATTCACCTTACACAGAAAGAGTGTTGAGACATCAAAAAGCCTTTATACTACCCAAAACTGCAACAGAGTACCATCTTATGGTAAAGAGACAATTGAAAAAATGCATGCACTTTTATGCAACATTTCCAATGATTCTGAGAATGCAGCAACAAGTAAGAATATTCAAACCAAAATAATGACCAAAGACCATAATCAAATAACCTGCACAGATTTTACACCTACATATTTGAACCACAACAAAAAAGGGAATCGAACTAACCTTGCCAGCTTTTGAGAAGAACTCATATACATCTCTCTCAGTTGCTTTCAGTGGCATCTGAAATCACCAATTAATAAGGAAGCATTATAAAAAGAAATAGATGCAACTAAATCCAAAAGGTTCAAGACTTGAAAAATATGTAAAAGAAAGAGGAACAGAACTTCTACCTGATAAGCGAACACAGTTCTCTGATCTCTTTCTGGATCAGCCTCAGGCTCTATTGCTTCTTTCTTTTCTTTAAATCGCCTGTAACCCAAAAATTCCGAACGGTAATTAGAAAAGTCGAGCGGTAATCTCCAATTTGATATCAGCTAACCAATCCTACAATCAGAACATAAGCTAGAAAGCTAGGTACTCTATTATGATACAGGAATATTTTGATAGTAAATTTTCCTGATAGTCCATTAACATAATGTATCCTTGAATATAAATGACATAATATCCTATTAATGGGAGGGAATATGAATAATGCATGATGAAGCTAATAACTGCATATGGCAACACAATACATGATGGTATAGCATGAATCAATCCAACATTGTCCTATAGATAAGTTAGCCATTTTGCCAAGTACCACCAACTCTATGTATAATGAATCCAAAGTCTAAAGATTCCATTTCTGTTAGCAAACTAATAAAATATGCATCTGCAAATACACATTTTCCATTGCACATAAAGGGCGCTATTCACATTCTTCAACAATATCATATCGAGTTGACCACGATTAATACATGATATAAGGCTAGGTAGTCGTGTGCTAACCAAGATAAACATGAGATAAGATAATCATCCTTCTAGATGTTGTACACAATCTTATACTGCACTATTGAGCATAATCTAGCCTACGCAACAAACAGACATTAAACTTTATTCAAAGACAGAACAGTACACCTAACAGATCATTGATATCAAACAAACATCCATCTTTGAATTGTTGCCACCAAAAAGACGAACATTACCATCAACATAAGAAGAACAAATGATATGAACTTTTGGTTTTTTCATCGCTAGCCAAGCATGAGCCTGGTACTAAAAACACTTTATGGATCCTAGATTTGGAATCTCAGTTGCAAATATCAACCATCAGTAAATTTGGTGAAAGCAAGGGTCTTCAGTATCGTAACTCTTTAATTCTAGTTCAAACCATTTTTGGAAGCAGCAGGCATAGATTCTAGTTGTAATTTGCTTTACACCGTAAATAATCCAAGACGGTATTCTAATGGAAGATCAAATTCAACAAGATCAAGAAAGAGAACGAAGATGGCAGACATTAGATCACTCACACTGATATCACGACATAATAAAATAGGAAACGGAACCTCTGAATCCTAAAATAGTTGTTCCGATTAAGTAATAATCAAATGAAGAAAAGAATACAAGCAACACCTGCTATCTCGGAGTTCAAGCTCTCTTTCCCTCTCTCGAATCTCCCTTTCTTTGTCACGATCAATCTCATGCCTCCTCGACTTGCTCCTACTTCTGCTCCTTTCTGTCCTCGACTTGCTCGTACTTCTGCTCCTATCTCTCCTCGACTTGCTCCTACTTCTGCTCCTATCTCTCCTAGACTTGCTCCTACTTCTGCTTCTCTCTCTTCTCGACGTGCTTCTGCTTCTCTCCCTATCTTCTTCCCTCCCTCGCTCCTTCTCCTTTCTCTCTTTTTTTTCACGTTCCCTATCTCTCTCTTTCTCCTTTTCCCTTTCTCTCTCTTTCTTTTCCCTCTCTCGATCCTTGTCTTTCTCTCTATGGCTGCTCCTCTCTCGATCCTTATCTTCCCGGCTACTTCTCTCCCTATCTCTCTCCTTCTCTCTGTCCCTGTCCCTGTCCCTGTCTCTATCTCTCCGGTGCCGATCCTTATCCTTTTCGCGGCCAGACTTCTCGCCGCTGCCGTTCTCCTCCTCGACTCGAGACTTCTTACCTCTTCGCTCCTCCTCGTAATCAATGTCCGCATCATCATCGTCTACGTCTCGCTTCCGGTAACTCCTCTCGCTCTTCTCGTCTCTCTCCTGCTGCTGCTGCTGCTTCTTCTTCTTCTTCGAGTCTTCTCGATCCTCCGCTTCTTCCACTGTCTTCTCCAGATACTCGATCTCGTCGAACTCCATACTTCTCTCCCCAAGGCGCTTTGAGTGTGTCCTTGAAGGATTGCAGATTTTCTAGGGTTTGGTTTTGGAGCTTTAGAACTGAAAACTTTTGGCGTGAAATTAGAAATCTGATAGTTAGGGTTTTGTTCGGGGTTTCTAGAAGGGAGTGAGGGGCTAAGCACCTTTCGAGTTCTGGATGCTTTCAATTTGTTCTTTTCTCACATATCTTGAATCTTGGACTTGAACGTAATTTCCTCAAAGTACAAGGGCTCATTCACAGTAATCGTTAAAATGTAATGTCATTAACTGTTAATTTTAAATTTTTTATTATTTTTAAACATTAAACATTTTTTATTAGATTTGAAAAAATCGGATTGCCTAACCCGACCCGATTTTAAATTAGTAAGCCAAATTTAAATGAACTCAATTTCCAGCCGAACTTGGACTAAAAGAATCAACCTTAATGACCGGAATGCATTCACCAAAACTACGTCGTTATGGTTTATAAATTTTAAGAAATTTAATATCATGTTGCAACTTACAAAGCATCACCTTCCTTTCCCAATAAATTGATCACTAGAACGATATTATTACAACAATTGCTTATAAAACGATAATTACAAGAGTGCAATAAAAGCATAAGATCCCATTTTCCCTACAAAGGTCTCTGAAATAAGCAACGAATATCGAACTTATAATCATAACAGAGTTCATAGAGGCAGTGTCATTTCAAACAATTACATTCTCTTGATTCTTCATGTCATTACACCATCCTGTTCAAAGGGACACCATCCTGTTCAAAGGGATTCTTTCACTTTGTCGACTGACCAGTTCCTGAGGAGAAATCATCTTCGGCATTGTCATACCCCCGGAAACGATGATCTCTGCATTGTTGCCAAGAATGTAAGAGGATCATGACTCAAATCTTGTGAGAAAAAAAAGACCAAAATACAAATCCTCTCACTGAGCACCAAGATTAGAACTTTAAATGAATTTGAGATTGATAGTCTCTCTGAAACTTTTACAGCTTTACTTGTAAACAAAGGATCTCACCATATCACTCACAGTTACCATAGCTGTTTAGAGAGAGTGTACATAGTTGTTGCTAGTACTGAAACAAGTTAAATTTCCTTTTAGAGAGCACATGCATCACTTAAACACAAAGGACGCATCAGCTTTAGGATTATCCATAAAAGTTCCACTTAGGCTATTTATCAATGTAAAATTGTAGATTGTTCAATCATTTAGTCCAACCCAGGAGGTGAACCATTTAGTGTTGATTTGGGTTTGTTTTTGGTCCTCTCAGAGAAAAGAATGCTTACACATGGTAAAAAGAAAGAGAAAATACTAGCAGTTTAGTAAAAAATCCAAAGATTAATCAAACATCCTCAGGTTCTCTCTTATAAATTTAACATTTCATTCGTCTTTCACGTTTCTTTTTGATAAGTAGAGAGCAGAAGGCAAAAAACAAGAACCAACAGCTTCAGTTAAAACAATAAAACATACCTATCCCTTCTCTGATGGATAGATTTGGTCTAATAATGTCCTTTGAGTTCACCAGGAATATATCACCAATGTATAAATGGTTAGTGGGAACAAAAACACTACATAACTCCTCATCATCATTCTCTCTCTGTAGTCAACCAACAAATACAATCAGAAACCCAATGAAACTACTAAAAAGGCATAAAATAAAGTGGATTAGGAATGTTCAGAGCCATAGAATTATGATGGCACAGTGCTTTGAAAAACACAAATTGGGAATGATCACCTACTAGGACAAAAGAGAACCCACCAGTCCCAAACATAAAGGCAATAAAATAACAGCTTACAATCGCCATAAATTAGAAAGATTATTTGGTAACCAAATCAGGGATCGACCAAGATACGAGAGAATTTGGAATATGGTATGGATTAAAGTGCTTCAAGGCATCAACAAATCTAGGTACAGCAATCTCTAGCAAGAGATAAATTGCAGCATCCATACCTGAAGGATAACTGTTGATGTTATAAAACCAAAGGCATATTCACCCACACGTGGGTGACGGATTATTGCAACCTCCTTGAAAGCAGTAGTATTCTGATCTGAGGAGAAGAAATGGATACATCAAATTAATTTTCAAGCAGTCTCACTGCAATTGGGATATCAAGGGGGAAACAAGGCCTGTAGAGAAAAATAATAAGAGGTTCCAGGACTTCAAAATTGATCCAAGTCAATGACTACATATGCTGGCTTTTCTATGACTGTGGCAAGGAAAATGTTCGCCAAACTTAACACAGAAAGGCAATTTTATTTTAAAGGATCAAACAATTGCAGCAACAGTACATATTGCCATAGTAACTAGAAAAGATAACAACCAGAATTAAAATGCCATCATCTCTGATATGTTTCATAGTTACAATTTGAGATTCTATGACAAACCAAAGACAAGTCTGTGATATATTATGGCCGTTCAGTCAAACACAACTTGGAAAAAGTTTAGCATTTTTTTCTTTTCAAGTGCACAAAGAAATGCCAAGTCATATAACACTTGGTAGTGCAATAAATAGAGTGAAGCCCAAGTATTAAGATAAGTAGTACAGTGAAAAGCCCATTAATGAGAGTAACCCGATTATACTAACGTAAAGTGCCAATAGCATGTAAATCACTTCCTCCACTGTGTTATTCATGAATGTGTCAGAATTACAAGAAGAAATTTCTGTCTTGCACAGCAAAGTGATCCTGAATGGACTTCTAATTTCCATATCAATTTATGCAATTATGGAAAGAATGTTGAACATAACCTGGAGACACTGCAGAGCTTATTTGTTTGGAAGCTGAATACAAATGCCTGACAAAGGGCATCTTTTTTATAAACCACTCGCCAATCCAGAAAATGGTGGAACCAATCCATGAGGAAACAAAAACACCAACCAAGAATACAAATACGAGGGACGTGAGAAAACCGAGTCCTGCATCGAAAAACACGGTATTGTTACAAGAGGCTTAACCACATACATCTTAAAGAAATCATCTTCCTCGAGCTTTCCAGTGAAACAACACTCGAGGCTGTTATAACTCCATGAGTGAACAATCATAATTCATATTATACCAAAACACAACAACATCCATAACACAAAACAGAGGCCCCAAAGTACAAATGTAGAACTTACCAAATATATCAATGCCAAGCTTTTCATACAGGGGACTAAAGAAACCATCAAAAAACTGAATAAGCCACCAAGTTACAAAGAACGTCACAGCTATTGGGAAAAGTACCACACTGCAATTTTCGAAGTCAACACAATATTAAGTTTCGGAGGCAAAATGAGATCTTTACAGCAGTCTAGCAAATTAATTAACATATTTACCATCCTGTCATGAACTTCTTTGAGATCCAACTTTGGAGAATAAAACAACAAGCCTGTACAAAAATAATCGGAATAAGGATCAATTACTACATCTTGATTAAATCTGAGAAGTTCCTAAATTCGTAAACACAAGTTACTGAACAAACAGTCAACAACAGTATGAAAATAGTCCTTTTAGGAACTGGGTATCAGTGATTGCTTGCAAATATGCCAAATAAGATCCCAGCCAACAAATTAGACAAAACCCATGTCCAAAAAACAACAAGATACATCCATAGTCCACAAATCCATGAATTGCTGAAACTAACAACAACATTTATGGCGTAAGACGGAACCTCGCGAGTGGAGGAATTGGAGGAGGTAGGGGGAGACTTGGCGGGATCCTCGGGATCATCATGGGTGTTGTCGGGGCGGCTCAACGGAATGGATGTCGAGTCTTTATCTTCCGCCATCTTCTAGCTTTGTCTCCGCTTGATTCAGTTGAATCAAATTTGGGTTGACTGTGCTTGATTGAGAAGTAATCGACTAAGAAAAGTGTGGAAAATGAGTAGATATTTGATTTGGTTTCGAAGCGACATTAGCTAATTGGGTCATTTATTACACCTCAGCCTTCAAGCACAAGACTTTATTTTGACTATCTTTTTTCCCTTTGTTTTTTGAAATTGAAGCAATGACTTGGCAGATCTACCTTGTGGAGTGTAGCCCTGTGATGAGTGTCTTATTTGAATTCACCTAGTTAGCTCGACCCGGTTTGGTTTTGAATACGACTAAAATTTAGATTAAGCTTATGTCTGTTTATACTTTTATTTTTTTATTTTATTTTTAAATTCGGTAAAAAAATATGTTTGTTTAAGATTTTAGTTTTTGTTTTTAATTTTAATTTTTTATTTTCAAAAATTATGAAAACAATAAAAAGTAATT
>JANSVA010000216.1:37848700-37858713 GCA_025504915.1 Erythroxylum reticulatum
GACGTTTTTTAAAACATCGCAGAATATCCATATTTTTCGTGACGTTTTATGGAAAACATTGCAGATTTTTTTTTGCCTATATCACATTTCACGACATTTTTTGTGACGTTTTTTAAAACGTTACAAATTGTATTGTGTGATATTTTTTAAATGTCTCAAATTATACTGCTATCTTGTTATGTAAATTAATTAAACCGATTAATTTTTTTAACAGTCGATTATAATAGTACTAATTAACACACGATAGTGTTTGACGACACCTATTAACTACAAATTTGTTGATAATACTACACAACATCGTGTGTTATATGATCGTGTTGCGTTATATAATACTTAATCTATTTATTCACTACAATTTCTCTATTTTTCATTAAATTCAATTTATTAAAATTTTAACAGAAAATAACGTTAAGTATAAGAAAATAAAAATAGGAAGATAAATAATAATTTATAAAATTCAAGAACTTCATATGATATAATTATCCCTTTTATATATATATATATAGATATCTATATAGGATGCAAGACTGCAAAATCCAAGTTGTTTATTAACTATATCCAATAACAAAGAGCAAGCATTGTAGTGAAAAGGCCTAAGAAACTTAAGTATATAACAAAGTAGTACAGTGATTAAAAGAAGAAATTGTTGAGGTGTGAAGGAGGCTGTGAATCTTCGAGATCTTGAGAAGGTGAATGTGCATGTCTTCCCTCGTAAGTTGTTATTACCATTCTCGGGTCCTCCGCTAATCTTTCAACCCTTTTCTTCACTCGGCAGTTGTCTTGTGTACAACGATAGTAGCTCCTGCATTGCATGCATGCTTTCTTAGTAACTCCTTTTTCTAATGTTCAACGAAAATTAATTTTAATTCTCAAAAATTCAACCGATCTAAGTTAAAAATTGAATAAAATTAAAATTTTTAAAATTTTTATTATCAAATAATTTGAATTTTAATTAAATAAAAAAACGGATAGACAAATTAATAGTTTATTTTAATTTATAAAAGTTAATTAATTAATAAAAAATTCATCTATGAAAGACAAATTGAATAAAAAATAAAAATCTAACTAAAATTTTGACCAATTCAAGATTTTTACTTTTAATCATTGCTTTTTTCTATTAAAATCTTTATTTTTTAATTAATTAGTCTAATTCTCATTTATTTATTCATAATATAGCATTATATAAGTAAGGTTCTACTAACTGTTTATTTTTAAATATATGATTACCCTAAATTATTAATTAACTACTAACTAATTATGTTTAAATATATGATTATCCTAAATTAAAATTAAAATTAAAATTATTAATCAATCTAGACTTCAAACATGATTTCTAATTATACATGTTTTCAAAACAAGTTCCTAGGCCCCAAACTACAATCTATTACAATATAAAGCTCCCAAAGCATAATTACTGGGACATCAATACATTATTGGGTCCCGACTGCATCATATCTAATACTTAAAGGGTAATAAAACATGCTTATTAAATTAATTAGTTTCCTTTAAACTCATACGATTTACTGATTAAAGTAAGGTCAGGACCTTAATCAAACTGTTGAGATTGACACTCATTGTTGTTGGAGCTAAGAATGTTTGGTTCCACTTGGAAAAGGGTGCCTTAATTTTTGACTTTGGTTGAGTATATAACAAAATCAACGCCAAAGTTTTCTAAAATAATTATTCCTTGATTAATAAATTCCATGGCTGAAATCATTGCTGTAGAATTTTTCCACATCATTATTATTCTACGATGTTATAATAACAAATAATAAAAAGTTGTATAAGCTATGGTTCTTTGCCAATCTAAGAGACTAGTCTCTCTATCATGATTAAAAGTATCTCTAGGAACGATGAAGCTATACTTGTGACTTCCCTTATTAAATCTTATACCAAGAAGTGAGAATTTGTATGAACATATTGAAAAAAGACTACTACTGATAACTACTTTGAGGAATGGCACATTTTAAGTGTCACGCTTCTTCATAGTTCGTTTTCTCAAACAAGCAAATGACTAGTAATCGTTCGAAATGTGCATTTTGAGGTTTATTAACCTGAAGAACCGACATTTTTTCCTAAAAAAGCAATTAGTAATGAGCTCTTTCTTTTCCCAATTATTGTGCCCACAAAACCACACTCAAGCCAGAAATTTAGGATGAATCCAAGAGAGTTTTATCATATCTAACTTTTAGGATTTGCTAAAATCATCCTCTACTGGCTGGCTCCTTAACAGTACTACTTGCTCTCTTAAAAGGCTAACCATAATTACTTCTTTTTGGCTGCTACTGTATATTGGGGTTGCTCATTATCAGATCAACAACAATGATGATAGTGTGTCTGTGTGTCTGTTTGAGATAGTGAGAGCTTGAAGTCGCGTGGAGGGGACGAAGGGCACATGGAGCATCATGTGTATGAGCTAAAGATATTTGCAAATATGTTCATCTTTATGAGATTAAACTGGGTTTTTCAGGTTATATACAGATAAGAAGATGTAAAGCTTGGAACTGAAATTGTCTAACCTGGGATGCTGTGTGTTCTTTACCACTTTCTGACCGTACTTCCTCCATTTGTAACCATCATCCAACACATCAACGTCGCTCATAGTCTTGAAACAAAACCTAGGCTCTCTCACTTTTCTTCTTGATTTCATCTTCTTCATCTTCATTGCAGAAACCCCGAGATGATCATCTCCACCACCTCTTTTGCTGCTCAAACACTCGCCTTTCTCTCCTCCCCATGCCCTGAAAACCCATTTCAAAGGGCATGATCAGAATTTAAAGAAAGACACAGAGGGTGTGAACAACCTGCATGTAACTTATAGATTCTTCTTATCTTTAATACTGAGTGGGATGAGCTGATAATTTTTTTTGCTTTTCTTGGGTTTGTTCATATAAATAAAAGAAGAAACAGTAGCTGAAGTTGTGGACTACGATTGTTTCCTTAAGAAGTATGAGATGTTTACCAGAGATTTGCGCTAGATCTTTGCAAGGAAAGAAGGTGTGCTCTTCCCAAATCGGGAGAGAAGTCATCCCTTTGCTTCGAAGTGGTGGATGAGAATAGGGTTTCGTTGAGACTGCTAGTATAAACCGAAGGAGGTAAAGCGAAGCCTTTCAGAGTTTGGTGAGAACTTCCCAGATGAGAAAACGTAAAACTTGAAGGAAAAGAGAAGGAACTCATTTGTGTAGACACCTCCTGATCCTCAAACAAGCACTGGTTCAGCATGGTTTGTGATGTTGCTGACATATCTCTCTAATCAATCTCTATGTCTGGAAGTCAAAGGTTTAGAGGAAGCAGTTTTGGTTCCTTTCTGCTTAGGGTTTGATCCGTAGACGGTCATAAAAGCAAGCTTCCTAGTTTGAAAGAGCTCCAAATATGGAAGATCAATCTCAAACTTTCAAGAAGAAGAGGAAGAGGAAGAGGAAGAGGAAGAGAATCCAACATGCCTGACTTGGTCACCAACCACTTTCTCTTTTTAACCCTATCCCTGTAACATCTACATCCGCTTTAGTAAGTGAAAGAGTGTATATTCTATTTTATGCTTCACAGAACTTCATCGGTATATAAATAGACAGATAGATAGAGAGGAAACATGAAAAAACATAGGAGAATGTGAGTGTATGTCTTTGGACTTTGATTTATGTGTTATAAAGTCGAATGGCTTTTTAACAAATCCAACTCAAGTTGGGTTCTAACTTTCTAATTGATTTGGTCTAACACATGCTACTGTTTTTTACTCAAAAGCATGGAATTTTTGTGTCCTCAAAGTCGTTAATCAAACTCTCTTTTGTTATATATGGAAGTCAACATTAGACGACAAACTGTTGAAAAGTATTTTTTAATAATTTGGAATTTATTATTTTTATATGCATATATATATATATTAATAATTTAATATATATATATATAATTATATAATTTTGAGTAAATTAAACTTAAAATTAAATAATATACTTAATTCAATCGATATTTATAAATTTAACATATTTTTCCCTCTTATTTATCAAGAAACAATTATTCGATTACTACTATAACTCAAAATTTTAAATTAGTAAATACACAAATATAGATTTTATTAGTTAAATTAAAAATTAGTTTTATTATTTTATCTAATTTAATGTGAACATTATTTAAAAATTGAATAATTAAATTTAATATAAGGAAGAAAAAGAAATTATGCTTGTTCAATAAATAATTTAATGTAAATTTTATCAGACTAGGAATTCTTTTTTTTAATATCTACGTGACAAATTAATCTCTTTTTTTTTTTCCTAAAATCAGGTCTAAGTCAGAAACCAAAATGCAATATTAAGCATAAGCTTATATACTTATGATTTGTAAATTGAGTTTCAGAAGTATATAAGTATAGTCACGAGTGTAAGTTTCAATAATTGTGAGTTTGGAGTTATCGAAATTGAAATATGCTTCTACTCGTATTAAAATAACGTGTAATTTAATTCTACCAACGTACTCTTTTTATAATACTCAATAAAAAATAATTTATAAGCAATTAAAAAATATATAATATTTTTATTTAATTAAAAATTAAATTCTCAGTTCGTTACTATATCATTAGTATTAAAATAAAATAAGTTTTATAAAATTTATTTACTTAAATCAACTTATTTAAAATTAAAATCTAAAAATTTTAAAAATTTAATTGGAAGTAAAATTAGTAAGACAAGAATTTTAAGATTTAAAAGGATTAATCGGTATTAAACTGTTAAAAAATAATTAAATTTTGAATAAAATTAAAAAATTTAAAATATAATTAAAAGTAACTAGTAAATAAAATTAATTAATTTATAAAAATTAATTAATAATTATTCAAGTATAAGATTTTTAAAAATATTTCTTTATCTTTACCTCTTTTGGGGTTTTCTCTCGGGAGCCTAAAAGAAAGAAATGTCATTAGCAGGAGCAATGATGATGAATCTTGGGTGCATATCTCTCAATCTGCACCAGTGGGGCGAAAGAGGCCCTTATTTGACCTTTTGCAGAGGAAAAAAGCTTATCACCTTTTTCATTTGTCACTTTTAATTATACAACTACAAGTCTACAACTATGAATAGCTCACATTACAAGCCTCTCCATATACTCCTTTGAACCCACACATCATTTCACAAATTCCAAACCAGTCCATACATGTTGCTATCATCTCTTAAAAAATAGACATTTTGAATATATATTAAATAGATTATCAAATGCTTAAAAATTATACGATATAAATAAATAAGTAAATTAGAAATTATTGTGTAGATGTTCATTGAATAAGTTTACAAATTGATAAGTCATTTACTGAATCAACCTTCTATCATATAAAGTTAACACTGCATATTATTAGATCTCTCTAAGTTTCACGTTATAATGAGATTCTTGTTAAGCTATATTGTTGATATTGAATTATTTATAAATATATATTAAATAAATTATTTAGTATTCATAAATTGCATGGTGCAAATAAATCACTTAATAAATTAGTAATTTAAAAGTTAAATATAAATTTATTTTATTTTTATTTTTAACTTTATAGTATTTCTATTTTTCATTCTTTTTCTAAGTCATTAAAATAAAGAAAAGGTAATTTCCTAATTACAAATCAAAATTTATAACTTTTAAATTAGGAAATACATAAAAGACAACCTCAACCAATTCAACCCGTTTAAAGTACGTTTTTTTTTGTTTAAATTACTCGGTATTTAACGTTACATGAGTAACCGATTAATCCAAAATTGAGTTAAATAGAACCTTTTTAGGCGACAATGTTCTCCTTCACAAGTTTTTAAAACGACTTTATTCTTAAGACTCGAACTTAATCTTCGAGATCCGCACTTTAGAACTAAAAAATGTATCATAGTAAATTCTTTTGTAGGTAACAGTGTCATCATCATATTGTTTGCTCTATCCTGGTGATCATCGGTAAGGATTACATATCTCTGTTTACTCACTAATGGTGTTTTTTACTGTACTAATCTCAACACGGTTTAACCTAAAAGATAAAATGATTAGATTGAGTTATCAGAAAATAATTAGCAATTGAGATGTGTTGGGTGCAATATGATTGTTAAATTTCATGACATGCATGCCAACAGCTAATTGCAATCTCAAACACAATTGTTCTTAGGGTTTACAATAATTATTGACTTATAATATGCAGGAAAAAGTGTGATGGACCAATGGTAATTATTAACTTTATCTTAAGTTTGATTGCAAAAATAATATATGTGAATTAAAAATGAAAATGTACTTAATTAAATTTGACCGAACTAGTTAAATCGTGACTTAAATTTAAAATGCTTGATATGAAATTATTTTAAAATTAAGATAAATCTATAAAATTTAAACCCAGTTGATTCGAATAATTAATTTATTAATTTTAAAATTGATCAAATATGAATAATGTAAGTTTTAAATTATCTATTATAATATTATTTTAAAATAAAATTAAGTCGGTAAAATCTAAATTCAATATAAAATATTTTTAATTCAAATTTAGCTGAAATATCAAATAGAAATTATCATTTTTAATGTAACCTCAGCTTATTTTTTGGGATTATTAAAATTGTATAATTCGAATATTCTTACTTCAATTTTATTAATTTCTTTATTTGTTTATATATAAATAAAATGTAACAAACTAAATCATGCGTACGACTGTCATTTACAACACAAGTATAATGGAAACAAGTCCCAAAAAGTTAAAACTTATTCACCATAGTAGCGGTGGAGTGGCACGAACTCAACTTTTACCGTCAAAAACGAGAGGAATGCGTTATGCGTTGGTATAGCGTGGCCATGATGTCACAGCAGTACGTATAATTGGTAATAATGTCTTCCATCAGCTACAGTTGCTATTATCTTTTTTCTTTTAGTTTAAAGGTTATTTTATATTTCTACTTTGGGCCCCTAAAGGGTAATGTCACCTTCATCATTTCATTTTGTCTCTATGTTTATAGGTATAGGTGGCCATAATGCCACTTTGATTTTCTTCCCATTGTCCCACTTCTGATTTGTCTCTGTTATTATTCGACCTGACAAATAGCTTATGAGCTATTTTTTAATTTTTAATTATTTTAAAAAGTATTGATATATGTAATAAATAATTTATTGGTTAGCTAACTTAATACTAATAAAATAATTTCTAAAAGTTATACGAGAGCTTTTGGAATTAGTTGTTTATTTAATGATAGTATTGTTCTCTACTTTATACTTTATTTTTGCTTGGTGTGTTTTCAAATTTTCTTTTTTTTAATTGTTCATTTATGTTGTGAAGTTTGGAAGAATATAATAATGAGTTAATTAAATTTTGTAATCTTTATTTAAATTTTTAATATTAGTTTATATTTAAAAACACCATAATATTAAGTTTTTGAATATAAACAATCAGATCAAATTAATATTTTTAGTATATAACTTTTATATATCATATTTGTGTCATATTATAATTATAGATATTTTTATTTTTATAAATAATAAAATTCATACATATTATATAAAAAAAACTAATGTGATGTAGCTCATTATATCATTCACATTAATAGAGAATTTAACGTTATATTATTATTGTTATTATTTATGTTTTTTATTAAAATTATAAAATTAATTTTTGTAAAATTAAATATCTAAATCTAAATTGTTATAATAAGAATATTCAACGAAATACTAAGAAATATAATATTCATGCCTTTATAATTTTTTAAATTATATTTTCATAAGTCATTTTACACATCAACAGCTAATACTAAATAGCTAATTTGATATTATTTACTGGTTAAATTAATTAATAGAATCAACTAACAATTAATGCAATCCGCTGTTTGCCAAACAAGGCCTTGTTCTCATTATTCTAATTCAAGGTTTCTTGGAACTCATTCTTTTCTTTAAAAAAATGATATTATTTAATTATATTTAAAAATAAAATTATTTTAATCTTTTTATATTAAATTAAAATGATAATATTTTAAAGAGATTTCAAGTTGTTCTAATTCACTATTTATACTCAAATTCGACTCAAAATTTAATAAATTAAACTTAATCTTTTAATTTCTGATCGAGTAAAATTTGAATTTGTTAAGCATAATTAATAATTATTTATCTTTTTGGTAAAATAAAATATACCAATAATAGGTTTCATCACTATATGATCTCTAAATTTTGTTAGGTAATTCTTACAATTGATTCTCATATCGTATGAATCGCACCAAAGTAATACGGAGTTTGAATTAATAGTTTTAACCGATTGTTTAAAACGTGGTTAAGTATTCAATTCATTATGCAATGTTCCTAATTAATAATTTTAATTCAAAAATCATAAAATTTATTATTATTATTATTATTTATAAAATTATAAAAATTTGTATCTCTTTTTATATCCACCTCTTATATAAGATATTAAAGTCTTTTCTTAAACTTTTAATATTATAATGAAAACACAATTTAAACTAAAAAAATCTCAACTTGCCTTTTCACCTATATTAAACAAAAATTTGTTTTAAACATTATTTGTAATACGTAATATTTTAATTAGTTTGATAACAATTCTAATATGAATTTAGGATAATTATATATTTGAAAAGAATTACTTATATTTATAAATTTTATCTTTTTATTTTCAGATCTCATCTTCATCATCAATACTCAATTGAAATCCCTAGACGTGAATTTAAAGAGATCTAACAGTACACAACCTTACTCTTACTAAATAAAAATGTTATTTTTTATAGACACATATATTATTTTCAAATCTCATATATTTCAAGTAAATCAAAATAAAATATAAGAATAACAAATTTATCCGGTTCAACCGAGCTAACAAATTATGCTTAATTTGATTAAAAATTGGCCTTGTTTAGCAATTAACTGATTGCATTAGTTGTTATATGATTCTATCAGCTGTTAACTAATAGCTGATTTTATCAACTGATTTGATCAACGGAATACAGTAGCTATTTGTTAGAGATGTTTGGTAAAATTAGTTGTTTAGTATTAACTGTTTATGTGTAAAATGACTTGTGAGGACATAACTTAAAAAATTATAAGGGTATAAATATTATATATCTTACTATTTTGTTGAATATTCTAATAAGAATTTAGATTTTAAAGAAGTCATATTTATCTGTATAGTTTCATCATTTATAAAAAATTTATACAATCTTTCTATTTTCATTTTCATTTAAGGGCAATATTTTATTTCTAACCTGTAATTATATAAAGGATAAATTTGACTTTTAATAGTAAAATTTTTAGCTTATAACGAAAACGCTCCTATGCAGGAGTGCTTTCTTTTTTAGCTGTTTATATATTAACAGCCATTAAAAAAGCTCTTCACCAAATAATTTTTATGATTGTTTGAAAATTCAAACAGCCCTAAACACTCAATCAACTAAAAAAATAGTTGATTGGCTGTCTACCTACCGAAGCCTTTATATTAAATTTAAGTCTAAAAGTAGATCTAAAACTCAAACTTAACATTCTAAACTCTCTCTTTTAACATATTATTGTTTTAGTTTGTAAGTTTAAAAAATTCTGAATTTCAACATCTTTTCTTAAACCTAATAAAGGTGATTACCTATTGCCACACCCGTACAAAATGGGATCAAACTCATTTGTGTCTGTTTTCGTAAGCCATCTTATGTCCCTCTCCATCCATCTTCTATAATATATATCACCCTGTGCTACTGTTTATTCATCCATCCACTAACATGTTCGTGTATCATGTTGTACTTGTTTGCATCTATCCATCTATTAATATTGGACAAAAAAATAGCACAGAATAGTAGACAATACTAATTGAATTTTCAGGAAATACAGAAAAAAAAAGAAGAAGAGAAAATAACACTTATTGGAGACATAACACGACGAGTATCAACACATAAAATTATCTGAATGTGTGGCTGAGATTAGACGAAACAGGAATTGAATTGGGTAAGTAGGGCAGAACATATGTTGCCAGATATCAGTGGTTATCAAATCATCTTTAAACTGTGCATAATGATTACCCCACGGTTCTCCAATAT
>JANSVA010000216.1:37858813-37887025 GCA_025504915.1 Erythroxylum reticulatum
TTTTCATATCTATAAATTAACTTGGAAAATGATGGCTAAATTAAAAAGAATACTCAAAATTTATTAACAGACGAGAGAGATTTCGTGTAGAAGGATACGGGTAAACTATAACCGAACTGATATAAGAAAGCAACTTGGTTAGCTTCAGATATCCTGGGAGGAGGAGAGAGAGTTACATTATCGAAGACATTCTTTTTCTCCTCCTTAAACAAAAAGCACATCACATCATAAAGAGGATCATGGTCGTCCCGGAACTGAAAAACAAATATTAGGAGGGAATCTGGGAAGAGATTTGAGGTGGTCTCGGGCGAGGAAAGGACTGGATATGATAGGTTTGGTGCGTGTGTCAGGTTCAGGACAGGCTCCTCATCATCAGGTGGGTTTCAGGATGTGAATACATATAGATAGATAGACATAGCTGACATGCGTGAAGTGCACCACTAACCTGACCTGAAGCGGACATATGTACATGTAATGTATAACATGGGTATGTCGTACTTGTGTCATTCTGATGAAATTGGTGCCGCGTGGGTTCAGACTGTACCCCATTCCAATGTACTCTTTCTGCTTCAACAAGCCTGCATTACCAGCTAGGTTTTTCTTTTTTTCTATGCAAACTTGTGCGGTCTCGCTTGCTATTACGTACATATTTCTTATGCCTTTTTCAGGTTAAAGTTTTTATGTAGGGATGGCGATGGTCGAGTCACAAAACGGTCCAAATTCAGTTCGATGTTTAGTTGAATTTGGATGCAATATCTTTTTGATGTTAATTTTTTTAAATTTACATATTAAAATGATATGATTTTATGATTTTTTTAAACAATATTATTTATTTAGAGTTTCATATTATTAAAAGTAATTCTCAAATCCAAACTTGCTTAAAATCCTATAAAATTTTATGTTTTGAAAATTACTTTTTACTTTAATAATTTAGAAAATCGCTGATCGAGATATATTTGTAAACATTCATTATATCAAATATATTATTTGACTGCAAATTATTAATAGATTAAATATTTTATTTAAAATATATAATTTACATATTATTATATACATATATCTAATGATCTATTTGAGAATAAAAAATGCGGGAAAATTAAAAAATGTATATCAAAGTGCTTTCTATTTATTTTTCAATTACTAAGAGTTAATTGACAAACCAAGTTATGTTAACAACGAGTTAGACTCGACCTTATCCTAAAGCTCGATTAGTTTAGACTCAACCTTATTCTAAAGCTCGATTAGGGTTGAGGTTTCAGGTTTGAGATGAATCTCGATTGAGTCCAATTAGATTTAATCTTTTTTATTTTAAAAAATCAAAATAAAATCATTTTATATGAAAATTTCAAGCTTCAAATCAAGTCTGGTCGTATAGCTCGAACTTAAATCTAGCTTAGAGTCTACATTTTTTTAACTATTGACTTTGACTGATCAAATTAGATTGGACTTTTTTTGTCACACTACAACAGAGATATATGAGATCAATTTGGCCTTAAATTGAGTTAATACAACTAATAATTGATTTAAAGTTATTACATGTATTTAAGAGTTTATTTAATACATATTTAAGAATAAATAACTTTGAATTTTGCATTCTAGAAGGAAAAAAAGAGAAACTTAACACTTTAACTTATCTCATTTTCTAATTCATTAGTTCACAATATGTTGAGATGATTAACTATCAATTGTAAAGTCACAAACAAATGATTGGGGCCAACAAGAAATCAACTCTCCAACTCTTTTTCCTTTAGGTTTGTAGACATGATTAGGGTTTTGTATTTGATTATGATTTGGGAGGGCCTACCTTAAGTTGAGGACTTAAAAGTCTGTGTCATTATTACCAATGTTTGCCATTACAACTTACCATACTCTAAGTTTTCTAACAATGTAATTATATTTGATATAATAAGGCTTTGACATTAACACATGTAATCCAAAACCATGACATTTTGTGACTAAAAGTTAGTCATGTGATATACATAGTACTAAACTAGTTTCTCTGCCTAGGATACTTCAAGTTTTCAGCAACTAGTCCAAGTGGTTTGCACTCATTTAGAGCACCAAAGTCACCTAATAGACTATGGTAGGTTTGCTTCTTTTTTTTTTTTTTTAGCCAAGTAAGTCAATAATTAATAATTTGTAAATTACGTATTTTAAATTTTTTAAATAAATTATTTAATAAATCAATAATATAAAGTTAAATGTTTGATTTTGGATTATTTTTTATAATTTATAAATTATGTTTTTTAAATAAATTATTTGATAAGTCAATAATATAAAATATATGTTTGATTCAATTTAAGTATGTATTCACTCATGCTGAATCATTATTTTTAAGATTACGACGACAATAAACTGACTTATGGACTTAGACTTAGGTGTTTTTAATTTAGTTCAGACTCAAAGTATGAGTTTGAGCCACTCAAACTCAAAATATAAGTTCCTAATTAAAAAAATACGTTATTTTATATTTTTAATTTTAAACAAAATCATTTTAAAAAATTGACGGATGATTTATATCCTCATCATCGCTAAAGATGAAGACATGCTTGTGTTATAAGTACAATGATATTGTTTGAATAAAATAATGTTGTTTTACTCAAATAAGTTTGAGTTAAATGGATTTTCTCAAACTCAAGCCTATCAGTTTGAATTCGATCTATTGATATCAAATCAAATTAAATTAATTTGAAAATATTATATTTATCAATTGTAATTTCAAAATTTAACCATTTAAATTGAAAAGTTATTTGAACCACGCTAAGGGTGGATTAAAAATAGAAATGCTTATGAATTATTTGATTTTTTAATTGCATGAAATGCCCATTTCATATTTCTTATTCAATTGTTAATATATTTTTTTGTGGAAAAATAAAAAGGTAAGAATTGCAATGCATAATCATACACCATTCATCTATTCTTTGTTCTTATGAAACATGATAGTTGTACTTATGACTTACTTGAAAAGTACTATTCAAATCATGTTAGAGGCGTTTTGTGCTATATTGATGAAGTAGTTCACAAAAAGAAGTTGTTTTTACACCAAACCTATAATTACATACCTTAAATTTGGTCTCTTTGGGTCAAAAATATGACATAATTAAGTGAAATAAAAAATATAAAATAAATTAAAATACATAAAGTATGACTCGATCATATTTCAAATCGATCATAATTTTAGACAATATTAATTTGATTCCGATGAGTTAATGATTAAACCGCACAATTTTACACTCGATCTAATATGATTTATTGTCATTTTTATAAATACTCAAACAAAATATAAAAGAATGCAAGACATATAAGAAAATTTAAAAAAATCTATGTAAAATTAAAAAATCTTTCTAATCTTTAATTTTTCAGAAAATCCCTTCTTTTAAATTTTAAATAAAAGATAACAACGAAGCATACGTAGGATGAACATTAAACGTAGATTAATCAAATGCTATTTATATAATGATTCAGCATACCTCTTAAACTAAAAATAAAATAATTAAATCCGAGACAAGCAAATAATTTATTATAATTATTCATACAATTTGTGTTTCGTTGTTTTTTTAACCGAAATCTAAAATAAGTAAATTTTTTAGAAAATTGAAAACGAGAAGGGATTTTTTTTTGAAAAATTTAAAGAGTAGATGATTTTTAGAAAAATATAAAAATTAAAATATTTAATAAATTTGGTCCCAAAGTCCAATTCAAAATTTGGGCTTCTTTTGAATAAAATTCAGGCCCATAGTTCTGTGGCCCATTTAACGGGTCAATATTGTATACGCTTCGGACCGTTGGCGGTTATCACATCCCACTCCGTAAGTCGCCAGCGTGCAGCGTCCGAAGTCCGGACCATTTTGGTCGTAACAGACGAATTTACCAAAAAGCCCCTCGTTCTCTTCTTCCTCTCTTAAGACAAAACATAGTCCAGACACTGCACTTTTGCTTTTTTTTTAAGCTGTTCTTAAATAATTTAGCAGAGAATCTCAATTCTAGAGAGGGAGAAAATCGAAAAGGGTTTAACGGGATGGTTGGCGATGGCTTCGATGTGCAGTGACGGTCTTGATTGATAAAAGATTCGCTTTCTGATTTCCAGGTTGTCTCCAAGTTCTCTTTTCGTTTCTTTGGGATCTTTTTTGGGTATCGATTGGAAATTCTTTTTCCTCGATTATTGTTTGTTTTAACGCTGCCGTTCTGATTGATCATTTACTATCGTTTTTTGTTTCATTTTCTGATGTTGGTTTTATCTAGCTATCAGGCTCGGCTGCCTATGTTGTTTGAGTTTACTCTCTTTTTGTTAGTTATGTTGTCTTGTTAATTGAGGTAGGAATTGGTTGCTATGGAACTGAAGATTGGAAAGGGAAAATTTTGGGTTGCATGATGGAATTTTATTATTGTATAACAAAGGAAAGGAAGAAAGAAATGGAATTTCAATTGTTGGGTTAGATGATAGCTCATAAGATTAATGGTGGCAGTAATTTATCGAATAGATGAAGGTTTTCACCTATTTTTCAGGTCAATGATGGCACTATTTTAGGTTCATATTGTCTGCTAATACATTTCTTTGGAAACAATATGGTGGAATAAGTAAATAGGGCTGCGTAATTTGTTGAGCTTGTGAGATTAGGTACATTGCTGATGAAAGATAAGCTATGGCAACGTGAGAGAAGTTAAAACCAAGTTGAAAGATTGTCAATTACGTCTCATATGCTTAAAAGACTTGATAGGCTATCTTGCAAAGTTTTGTTCTTAAAAACTACATGAAGAAGTTTGATGACACTATTGGGATTTGTTGCTCCTATGACTTGTCAATTGTTAACTCTAACCAACTCACCTTAAGCTTTATCTGTGTTAATATTCTAGTGCTTATCCTGCGTAATGGCACCTTGACTTCATGTTTGATCTGATGGTAATGAAGATTTCACATAAATTACCCTGTGGTGTCATTTTGGTGGAAGGGAATAATTGGAGCTTCTTATCTCCATCAATACTTTATCACATGCTTATGCTGTAGATGGTAATAGCAAGTTGTCTGTGTTGAACTTAAGATTGGCATATATTCTCCACCTAAAAGTAAATACAGTGCTTGCCATATGTTGCTTAGAATCTTGAGTCTGGTTATCATTCTGGTTTAATGTCCCGTCTTTCCTTTTGGTTTGACTTGTATAGGATCAATGGATTTTGCGATTGCTGGTGAGGATCTTCCTCTTTTACGGTTGCACAGCTGGGCTCCCTCTCAATTCCAATTTAACCTGTCAGAATATCACGAGGCTTTTATTTCTCCTACGAAAGAGTTGCTATTGTTACTCTCATACCAATGTGAAGCACTGCTGCTACCTTTGGTTTCAGGTTAGTATTTATATTGCCCTTATCTCATTATGTTCTCATCTTGTATAATTAAATGACTTGCTGAGCTTGTGCTTTGATGTGCTATATGATTATTTCTGAGCTTATGTGATAATTCAATCTTTTTGTTTTGTCAATATGTACCTTTTCATTATTACTTGGTTGCTTGTGTTTGACATTCATTCTTTTCATTCTTTTTTCTTTAATCTCAGAAGCAGAGTCTGTAAATGGTGATGTATTTGGGCGCTGCAGTAATAGTTCCGAAAACCAATCTTCGGGTGCTATATGTGAACAGTTGTTGGTGGAAGCTACTTGCTCAGATTCAAAGGATGGTGCCCCCTGCATTTCTGCATCAGTAGTGGATTTTGATAATGGTTTTTCTTGCGAACATGAAAAACCATGTTATTCTTTTATTAGCAATGTAAACTCACTGGCCTGGGGTGTTTGTGGGGACACCTATGACCAACATAATGACCCTGCATATAGGCAGCTTCTCTTCATATCTAATGGCCGTGGTGTTACAGTGCATGCCTTCCTTGAACCTGATAAAACAAATTCGTCAACACATTCTACATTAGGGGCTCAGTTTGGACAAGGGAAGTGGGTGGATTGGGGCCCTTCCTCTGGATCAGCTGAAAGTATGACGATGCAGGAAGCCTGTGACCAGTTTTCTGATGTGTCTGGTAATGATGTTGAGGCGAATGGGAATAGAGAATTTCTACAAAGTATTCGTAAAGGAACGGCAGTCAAAGAATTGCCTAGGGATTTTTCTTCAAAAAGGTGGTTGCATTCGTTCTTCACCAAAGCAGAAACTGTACAATCTGATGGTAGAATTTGGACTAGGTTTCCTGAAAAACAATATTTTCCTTCCTCTGCAAAGGTAGTTTCATTTAGCCTTTTTGACACCAATCTGCCAATTATGTACTTCCTTTCTTGTGGCAATTCGAATAAGGAGAATTGCAGTAAAAATCTGTTGGATGTGGGGGGTGATTCTATGAAAAATAATCCAAACTGTTTGTGTGGTGATTTTTGTGTTGATTCATACAGATGTTCAAGAGTGTTCTCAAGCAATTCATATTGCCTAATAGGATTTGTTTTAACATTAGTGGACTCTTCTTCTATTAATTCTACAGACAAGGATGGAAGAAGCAAGGTTAAATATCTAATTGTTGTGGCTAGGTTACGCAGATACGGAATCCAATGGGTTTCTTTGGTGAAGCTTGAGGATATTGTAAATCAGGACTCTGTGTCACGTTGGGTAGATTTTTGCTTTTCTGATAACCTCCTTGTTTGCCTAAATGCATCTGGAGTAATTAATTTTTACTGTACAAAATCTGGCAATTTTGTTTCACATGTAAATATTCTAGAGGCTTGTGGAGTTAACCCCCACACAGGTCTGCGGCAACAAGAGATGGTTCCTGTAGCTCCCGATAGCCATATTACGGAGGCAAATGAAATTCATGATCAGGAAACTTCTCTTATTGGCAAATTCTTCCACAAAAGGAACTTTAGGAAGTTGCTTGTTGCTTCACATAATTCGTTGTTAGCTGCAGTTGATGATTGTGGTGTAATATATACCTTGTTTGCTGATGATTATTTGCCAGAAAATTACTATCCATGTGAGAAATGGTTTTTGCATACTCGGTATTTAGGGCTCGGAACATTGATTGGTTGGAGAATTGGTGGTTCTGACATTGGCCACCAAAGTGTATTTCCAAACAAACCATCTCTTAGACATTTGGGTGCACCCTTATGGGATTATGGTAATTGTAATGTGCATCAGGCAGCCAATAGTCATGGAAGAGATGACAGGGATGACTTGAGCTTCTCTCGTTTATCTACCACATCGAGAATAACAACTGATAGATTTCATGAATCTGGGGTAAATTTGCACTTCATGCGAAATGTTTTTATTCCGACTGAGAGATTGACTGAGGATGACTGTGTTTGTCTTTCACCTCTTGGTATCACTTGTTTCATTAAGAAGCACACTGATAATAAAAAAACTAGTCGGATTGTTCATTTTAAGCTGCACAAAGATTCAACAGTTCATGATGACAGATATTTGAATCCCACCCGCGAAGACTTCTGTCTTGGAGGAAAGGAAGATTGGTCTGTTGGTGAAGTAATTGGTTGCACTTTCCAGGGGTGTCTGTATCTAGTTTCTGAAGATGGTCTTTCAGTTGTTCTTCCATCCATATCTATTTCTTCAAATTTTCTTCCCGTTGAGACGATTGGATATCGTCAGCACATTAATTATGAAGGTGTAAAGTGGCAACTAGAAGCAATTCTGGATGTAAAAGAGTTGAAAAAACCATTCTGTCCTTGGAAAGTTGAACTTTTGGATCGAGTTCTTATTTATGAAGGGGCAGAAGGAGCCGACTGGTTGTCATTGCAGAATGGTAAGAGGAATCGTCTGTCAGTTGTTGCCTAGCTTGTAATATTTCCATTGTGTCTCTGTCTAGTGGTTTCTTTTCCATTATAATGTATTAGTTGTTACTCCTGTATCTGCATTACCTTTCCAAAGTTCTAGCTACATGCATATTTTCTATCATACTTCTTGTATTTTTTATAAGATAAAATTTTTTAAAACTGTTTCTTTTTCATGTTTGTTAATCAGGGGAAAGGTTATTTTTGAATAAGGATATAGGGAAAGGAGATTGATTTGCGGTGGTAACTAGTGATGTGGACTTTCAGATGTTTGCCAATTATGATATCACATGCTTTATGCAATAATTTACTGATTTCTTGAGTTGATAACATATTCAACGTTTTTGAATGTAAGCCTAGTGTTTGCTAGGTTGTTGTGTCAAGATGTGACAATTTTGAGGAATCTGATGACTCTCATCATAGGATGACTTTGCTGAGGTGCTCAGTCACATTTTTCCCTTACGGAATACCTTGTTATTGCCTGAGCTAGGGATGCAAGATGCAAGCTCGGAATCTGCTGTCATTTCTATTGTTAGACGTAGATGGTATCAATCCCAATCCTCTCAGAGGGAGACATTAACATTGTAGAGACAATGAAAATTTCATATGTAACATTTGTCTATTTTTTTGTTTACAAGTTTTACATCATTAGATGAATTGAAGGTTGAGGGTCACCTTATATATTACTAGTATTGGGGATGATCCAGAAGACTCCACAAATTGGGATATTACTTTACCTGTGATTAAGTATTGTACACTAAAATTTTGGAAGTCCCAACTTATATACAAAGAGCCACAAAACATTCATTGAACTATTATCTTATTGCTTCTATATAATTTCTCCAATTGTGTGCTGGATTGATTCGTTTTTTCTTGTTGTTTAGCTGTCGTTGGAAAATGTGGACTTTTTTATATAAATATATTGCTGCACTTTGTTCTGACTACATGTAAATTGTTATCATGTCAGGATGGGACTTGAAAATTTCTAGGTTGCGTCGGCTACAATTGGCATTGGATTACCTAAAATTTGATGAAATTGAGCAGTAAGGATCTTGTGGTCTTTGGAATTTTCCATTATTTCTCTATTTTGACACAATTTATCATCCATATTTTTGGTACACAATTGTAATTGAGAGGTTGATCCTAGGGTATGTGTCCGAGTTTTGATAAATGCATGTGCAAAGATGTGGTTGTTGCATATGAGTTGTACATGAACATGCATAATATGTTGATATATATACTCATGTCTTTTTTGGATATTGTCGGTTTGTAATTATACTGGATGGTGGTTGTTATGAAAGTTGCAAAATTATAAGCATAAATGTTGAGTCGTGTTGGAAACTTGGGCACAATCAACAATCAAATGCTCATCAATTTCTAAAAAAATAAATGAAGTATTTCCTTTAGTATGCATATGCTGAGGGAAATGTCCAAAGCTCAGTGGAGCATGGAGTTTTTCCTACTTTGTTGGAAACATGATTCTCTTAGTTGAGTCCAAGTTTTGGTGGGTTCTTATGGAAATGCGGTTATTCTTGATTAAAATATGTGTCCTTATACCCAAAAATGGAAAAGATATCCATTAAATACCCACAGGTAAGTACATATACGATAAAATATGACTATTCCAGAACTATGCTTACATTGATGTTAGTTGCAAATTGATGATTTAATTTTCACTGTATTTGCTGATATTTTTATGTTTTCTCATTCAATTGGTTTTGTTTATCTATAATTATTTGACTGCAGCCATTACATGGAGTTTCCTTTGAAACTGCAATGATAATTGCTAAATTTTACTCCGTCCATCTCTCACTTTACGGCACTAAGTAATTCTTTCCTTATTTTCTGTCTTCTTTTCTTCTCCCATTTTATTTTCTGTGTATTAACTTAAAAAAATGCCAATATCGTCTACTAATTAACATTGGAAATATCAGTGTAACCTTTTATCTGTGTCAAAATCTTTGATTTATCAGTCCATTTTTGTTAATATTATCAAACAATCTGGAATATAGAAATCCTATAATTTGAAGAATTTTTTTTTTCAGTTGTGGAGATTCCATAAATTGTTTCTGTTTTTACAGTTCAATCTAGATGAACTAAGAAAGCTGAAAAATTAATAAAATAAGCAATTGAAGTTCATTAATTTGTCAAAATCTAAACAGACTTTATGATGGATTCAGAAGTATATTTTCTCAAGCTAGTGATTCCATGATCTTGTGCTTGTTACCAATTACATCATGTAACTTTCCAGTCTCTTTTTTAATTGATTCACAGCCATTCATGAAGAAGATGGTTTTGCTTAGTATGAATAATAGTAAACATGATCACCTTGCAGAGCTTCTTTTTTGGGTTTTCAATATCCATGTGCAGCATCTATTCGATTCTGCTTTTATGTTGCTTTAAGACATTGATATATTTATTGCCTATAGTTGGTTAAGTTGCTGACCAGAGGAAACTTTTTTCCGTGGTGGCTTTAACAGTTCTCTTGAAATGCTTGTGGATGTGAATTTGGCTGAAGAAGGCATTTTGAGATTGCTTTTTGCTGCAGTATATCTGATGGTCCGCAGAAATGGCACTGATAATGAGGTTTCTGCTGCATCAAGGTAAAACTTGTTTTAAATTGATTCGTTTCGTGTTTATATACTTTTGATCTCTTTATCTCTTACTCTATCTCCTCTCCTCTATCCTGCTCTCCTCCCTCTCAAGCAACTCTCAATATGTAATATTTTTTTTATGCCAAATCTGGTTTTTATTTTGTACGCATCACGAAATAGAGAGAATTCTTTTCTCTAGTTTTATATCATTTTTTGATCTAAAATATAAGTTTGATTTTATCATGCGAAGAAATTACATATATGGGAAGCATAGAAGAATTGTTAATGATATATATGTCATCTTTCTTGTCGTGAAGATGATGTTTGATACTTGTGAGTGTTGTTTGCTTGACTCTTTCAGCCAAAAGGTTGAGTGTTTTTCACGTATTTTCCAACTCTCAGTTATAGGGTTAACAGTTCTTCTGCGGGATATGGTGTTTTTTTCAAATTTGAAGTCTGCTTTGTATGCTGATAGCAAGTTCTTCTCTGTAGCTGCTTGAACTTGCATTGCTGAAGTGTGTAGTATAGTTGCATCCTGATAATTAGAACTTTTTAAGTTGGGAAAGTTTCTTTAGTTGTGATTTTCTCAGTTTAATTAGAGAAGTTGACAGTAGCAGTCTAAATTTGCTTATACTAGTCTGTTGTTCTTTGTATAGCTGTTCATTCACCTGATTCTTCCTCTTTCAATTATCTTTATTAATGCTGCACCAACTTGGTCTGGGTAGATAATTCCAGAATCTTACTTTGCTGATGAAAAATCCCCACTTTATCTTGGCGGAAGCAATAAATAGTTTTTGTTTGAGGAAATGTTTAGTAGTGGGATTTTTTCATTCACCAATTTTTGTTTCTTTACCAATTTCTCATCACGATTTTCTGTTTTTCAGGCTTCTTGGATTGGCAACATGCTTTGCAACCCAAATGATTCGTAAATATGGGATACTACAGCGTAAGAAAAGGTTTTACCCATTTCAAGGACCTAAAAGAATTGACTTGCTTTCTCTTCCACCAAATTTTCCATGTAAAGTAGAGACTGAAATTGGGGACTCAAGAAGGATTCGTGACATGGCACATCTCCTGGAAATGATCCGAAATCTTCAATGTCGTCTCACTGCGAAATTTATGAAGCCAGGCCAGGGAATTGTATGCACCTATACTGCGTCCTTGCTGTATCCATGTTGTTAAACTTCATGCTTCTTATTTTTGCTTACTGTGATCTTTTTTATAAATGTTATAGGTGGATGGTAAGGAGCCATTAAGTTTGGTGACGGCCAATCTAGAACAGGATGAATCTCAGTTTCTTCCTGCTGATAGTTTATCGTTGGAGACTCAGAACCAACAAGAATCACTGGCTTCTGTATCTCCCATGCACTTGGAAAGTCAAAAGCTTGCTTTGGTATCCAAGGAATCTCAAATTTCTGGAGCCTCTTTGGAAGTGGATGATTCAAATACATTGTCTTCATATATACCACAAGTTGGGAATCTTGAGAAAGTTTTTACCTTGGAAAATCCAAAGGAGATGATTGCAAGATGGAAATTAGACAATTTAGATCTGAAAACTGTGGTTAAAGATGCTTTACACACTGGTCGTCTCCCTTTAGCAGTCCTGCAATTGCATCTTTATCATAGAAGAGATTTAGAAACAGATAAGGAGCCTCCAGACACCTTTACTGAAGTTCGCGATATTGGAAGAACCATTGCTTATGACCTGTTTCTTAAGGTACTTTATTGATTTTTAAGATACATGTGAACTCATACCATTTGCTTACTATATTTATCACCTTTGACAACAGGGTGAAACTGGACTTGCGATATCAACACTGCAAAGGCTTGGAGAGGATATTGAGGCCTGCCTTAGGCAGTTATTATTTGGCACAGTAAGAAGACATCTCCGAATCCAAGTTGCTGAGGAAATGAAGAGACATGGCTACCTAGGACCTTATGAGGGCAAGATTTTGGAGAGGATATTGCTTATTGAGGTATAAGAAACTTTAATAATTATTTCTCTTGATCATTGTGTGCCATTTGGTCTCTGATTTCATATATTTTTACTGTTATGTTTTTTTCATGGGAAGAGGCTGTATCCTAGCAGTAGCTTCTGGAAAACTTATGTTGGCCGCCAAAAGGCATTGACAGGAGATACATTCACTAAAAAGTTACCGAATGGGTTGAAGTTGCATATTTTGCATTCACATCAACCGAATGATCTTATCATTGACTGTGGTGAGCTTGATGGAGTTGTATTAGGTTCGTGGGCAACTATTCATGATAGTCCTCCTGATACTGACATGGACGAAGATATTGCTCATGTCGGATACTGGGTGGCAGCCGCAGTGTGGTCTAATGCCTGGGATCAGCAAACGATTGATCGTGTAAGTCTCATAGTTCACTCTTTTTTGTGTTGTAACTCTTTGAAAAGCATCAAATTATTCTGTATTTATATTGAGGAGATATGTAGTTGGCAATGATATGTGACGCATTAGTTCCTAAGATCATCATTCAAATCATTTGCCTATGGAGGTTTTCAAATCTGTGCTTTCTTGTTTTTGGGTGGTCTATCACAGCATGGAAGGCTCCTGGATGTTGGTCTTATTTGATGTGAACCTGCTTTGAAAATGGCGAAGTTCTGATATTTTCCAAATTAACTTGCCTTTATTCCATTAAAAAAAAAGAAAATTTCCAAAATGACGTCAGTGTACATGTTTAAACTTTTTGACATAGAAAACTTATAGTAACAGGTTATTTGGTTGTAAATATACTTGATGGATGCACAGCGGATGCAATCTTCAATTGACCAACAGCAACCATCTGGATTAAATTCTTATTTCTTTTAATTATCTCCTAATAGGTTGAGTTCGAATCCCTTCTCACCTACAACCAGCCAAAAAAAGTAGGGATCTTCCCCTCTTGAGGGTAGGAAAATCGAGGTTCCTTTCAGTTGAGGCACGAGCAATGTCAAATTCTATAATAATTAGTTGAAACTCATGTTAGAAGTAAAACTATGGCCCTTTACTTATGATGTTATTATATAATTTTCATTAATGTTCTTCAAGCATACAAGAATATTATTTTATAAATATATTATAGCCAAAGGTTGATGATGTTATATGATTTTCTTTTTGAAATTAATTATATGCAAAGCTGGTATGTTGTATGGATATCCTTTTTGCTCTTTTAACTTGTTTTAGTTATCAAGCATTATTGATTTTTTTTCCTCGACATCTTGCTGTACAGATAGTTTTAGATCAACCTTTTCTTCTAGGCGTGCATGTATTATGGGAATCTCAGTTAGAGTATTATGCATGCCACAATGACTGGGAAGAACTTTCAAAACTTGTGGACCATATTCCAGCATCTGTCTTGTCTAACAGAAGCCTTCAGATTGCTCTGGTTGGCTTGTCAGGTGCTCCAGGTGTTGGACTTGATAGTGATTTTCGTGAACGGAGCAATCTTATTTGCTCAATTGATGATTTTGATGTTGTCTGCATGGATGTTCCTGGTATTAAAATCTTGAAGACTCCTGTCAATTTGACATGTACTGTGTGGCTAAGAGTGCTCTTGGAGCAGGAGCTTGCAAAGAAATTTGTTTTCTTGAAGGAATATTGGGAAGGCACTGCAGACATAGTAACTGTTTTATCTAGGTCAGGCTTCATAACCTCCAAATCCGATAAGATGGAAATTGAGCATTCTTCTGTTGAGACTTCTTTAGATCTGGATGATTTTGATGGTGAAAGATCACATGTCGATGCTGTGCAAGCTTTACATAAACTGTTTGTGTATCACTGTGTGCAATATGGCTTACCAAACCTTTTGGACCTTTATCTGGATCACCACAAGCTGGGAATGGATAACAATTCACTTCATTCATTACTGGAAGCTGCAGTAAGTTCTGTTACATTCAATGTGTTATTCATTCCCTGTTTTTGTGTTTTCCTTTCCTGTTTACAACCAATGTCTGCATCTGCACTATCTTTTCCTATCATTTGCAGCTGTATTCTCTTAACCTATATGATGTGTAAACTAAGTCGTCTATCAGATCAAACTAGATATTTACTGGAGTATTTGATTGAATTCAGTGCATGTGCATGTTTGTGTTCACATGTATTCAACTTATTCTGTATTTTGATGACATTGTGGGCACTGGTTCTTTATTAATTATCATTCTTACATTTGTAAAATTGACATTGCACTAATTGAATAGAGGGCAATCATGATGTCAGAGGAACTCCCTCAATCTTTTTGTTGTATCACAGTTTAAAATTATCGAATTGATTTTTCATTTGAGCTTTTGCCTGTTAATTCAACTGGTATGCCTTCCCATGTACTGGATAAATAAATCTTGTGTGAAAATATGCTAATACATTTTTTATCTTTGTTGATCATTGTATTCTTTCTTCAAAATTTCATTACTGCATTGCAATATATCATATATTGTTACTTGTAGAAATTCTATGAAGATTGCCTTTTTCTCTAACTACTGGTATTTTATTCAGGGAGATTGCCAATGGGCAAAGTGGTTGCTTTTATCTAGGGTTAAGGGGTATGAGTATGATGCATCATTTAGTAATGCCCGGTCGATCATGTCATGCAACATAATTCCGGAGAGCAACCTCGGTGCCCTGCGAGTCAGTGATATAATTTGTACTGTCGATGATATAGCTGAAGGAGGTGGTGAATTGGCAGCTTTAGCTACTCTTATGTATGCCCCTTGTCCAATTCAGAATTGTCTAAGTAGTGGAGGTATAAATAGGCGTGGTAGCATTTCGGCCCAGTGTACTTTGGAAAATCTTAGACCTACATTACAGCGCTTTCCCACTTTGTGGCGCACTCTTGTGGCAGCAAGATTTGGGCAAGATACAGCTTCCAATTATTTGAGACCTAAAGCAGATAATGGTTGGTTTGGAGCTCGTATTCATTTGGCATACTTAATCATCAACACTAATAACAGTTCACTTCATTCTTACTTTTTTACATATGTTTGAAAATCAGCTCTGGTAGACTATCTGAATTGGCGTGACAACATCTTCTACTCTGCTGCACGCGATACCTCACTTTTGCAGATGCTGCCATGTTGGTTTCCTAAGACTGTGAGGAGGTTGATTCATCTTTACATGCAGGTATGTTTACTTCTGCTGCTTTTCACCTTGAATTCCTCTCTGATCCTAACTTTTCTTTAATTTAAATTTTTGTTTATACAAGAGGCGTATAAACTTTTGCTTCAACAAATTATGTTTTAATGTTCCTGAATTCTCAGATTATCAAAACCTTAGATATTATGTCGACCTGATCCCTTCAGAACAGGAAAGTTCTGTTTTTATTGTAATGCTCTGACATGTGGTGGTTTCTCCATACTGCAGGGTCCTCTTGGCTGGCAATCACTCTCAGGTCTGCCTACAGGAGACTCTTTGTTACATAGGGAGATAGATTTTTGCATTCATGCTGATGAACAAACTGAGATAGGCGCAGTCTCCTGGGAAGCAACAATCCAGAAACATGTTCAAGATGAACTCTATGATTCTTCACTTGAGGTTTTGATTCTTTTTCTTCCAAGAACTTAGTGTCTGTTCCATGCTAAGTTATGACTTCCATTAATTTGTTATTAACCAAATGATGCAATGAGAGGGCATTTTGGTGAGTTCGTGGAGATTGGTTTAAATCATTCCACTGTGCTGCTGGGACTATATTTATTAATTCCAATTAGAATTGCACTGCAGTGACGTTGAAGATATTGTTAACTGTTTTAATTCTGCCTGATGCGTAATAGAGGTTAGATCAGGGACCATTGTACGGTCAAATTAACCAGCATGCTTGTCAATAAGAAGTAAAAGATATGCCGTGTCGACATTATGATTTCTTTGAGACAGATATTTATAGAACTACAATTTTTTATACTGCAAATTATGCTAATGTGATGTTAATCAGCTGGTGACTCTGGTTTTTGGAATTCCTTTTGGAACACCACAAGCAGGGATACATGTAAAAGATATCTTTAAGTTGTTTGGTTAAAGCACCTTTTACATGCTTTTTTCAAACTATGGCTGGAGGGAGAATTGCTTTGACTGAAATTATAATAAACTTCCTATATTGATATTTTCTGTGACCTCATTCCATGGCTTGGTATTTATAGCTAGGAGTTTCTTTTCTCCTTTTTACCCATTATACATCTGCTACTTATTTAATGGTAGTTTTATCAGACAAGCCAGCCTTATTTCTCATTAAGTCATCGTGGTTTTATGTACGCTTAGCAGACATTTATTGTTTGTAACTACAACACTTCCGCCAAAAGAACTTTAATTATAGCAGTTCTATTCACAACAACTTCTCAACAATAATCTCAACCAGAATTTAAATTCTGGTTAGGAGTCAAATGTAATTGGTATTATTATTTTGGCTGCTGTGATAAATGGAAGTATCTTCAAATTCAGGTTTTAATGGAAGGGCCTAGTTTATGTTTGTGTATTGTTGGTTATGTAGACCTCTTACTCTATGTTTCTGTGTTCTTGGCTATGTAAACCTCTTCAATGCTTAGATACCTGTTTCTCTTCTTTTTACTTCCTATTTTCCAATTTCTATTTTTGTTGGTTGTATTTTTCATTCTCTTTTTCCTTTTTAAGAACACCTGACATTATGTCGGGGGCTTAAAACCATTGTGGTTATGCTGTTTGCATAGGACACAATTAAATTCCAATATTATCAAACATAACTATATTCCAATTCCTTGCTACATTCAGATCCCAAGGAATTCAAATGTAATTATTTTTGTCAGTATTCTCTTTCTTAGGATAGAAATAAGGAGTTACTTTCTGCATTTCTATCAAATTAGTAAAAAATTTGTCAAAATTTTATGCATGAAAATTGCAATTATATATTTTTTTAGAATTGACATTGGAAATGCATTCCTATCCGAGATCCAGCACCTTAGTATAACTTGCATCGTCATTCCCTATGTCATGGCGTACAGTGTTTAATCTGAGGCTTTTGTTACGTTCACTTCAGGAAAGTGGAGTTGGGATTGAGCACCATTTGCATCGTGGACGTGCATTGGCAGCTTTTAACCACATTCTTGGTGTTAGAGTTCAAAAGTTGAAATTGGAAGGAAAGTCTGGTGCTTCACACGGACAATCAAATGTTCAATCTGATGTGCAAACACTTCTTGCACCTTTAACACAGAATGAAGAGGCTCTTCTTTCGTCTGTAAGAGATAACTTGATTATAGGCAGCTTCATGATTTATAATCTAAATATTTCATTTTGACATCTATTCACGAAATCACGATTAGTGGTGATTACTTTCTGAATGTGGCATTAAAGATCTAGAAATGTTAACTTTTGGTAGTTTCTTCTCCATGACTCAAACGACCTAGTAAATGCAGAATTTCTTATGAATACTTCACATACTTGTGTTCTAGGAACTTGTAGGCAAATAAGGTTGACCAAAGAAGCATGGCCCTTATGGGATTAAGCAGTATGTTCTGTTGCAGCCTTTTCTGTTTCTGTTTATGTCTCTGTAAGAGGAACCAGAAGTCTTCTGGGCAGAATGATCCTTTTGTTTGTATATGCATAGTCTGGCCTGGACATACCACTATTTTCACATAGATATAGGAAGTATACAATTCTTTTGTAATAGTCACCTTTGTAGTGACAACTTTGATTTTGAAACTTCCCCAGTTTGTTTTTTCCTTTGTCTTCATATGAAAAATCGGGTAAATGAATTATATACACTATTTATCTGTCTCTTAGTTATTAGATGCTATTGTAGATTAGAGAAACTAAAAGGGAGAGTTGTAAATGTGGGGTAGCTATGCCAGATTTCTAGTCTCAAGTGTCACCAACTTTTGACATTTATTCTTAAGTTCGACTAAGCTACTCATTTATCAGAATAAGAAAGTGATTGAATCTCACGTCTATCTTTTCATAAGAGAGATCTTATAAATAAAATAGTCTTCTATATCTATGTGCTAATGATTTTTGAATTATTGGGCTTCATATTATTCATAAATTTTAATTGCGAGCTTTGACCTTGTGTTGGCAACTATCAACTATGGATTTGGATCTATAGATAACTTCTAAGGTACTGCAGGCAGGGGGCATGCATTCATTTATCTGCCTTTTTCATAACCATCTAGCTTTTAATGTACTTTATAATAGATTTAAGACTCAAATCTTCTCTTTCTCCAAAATTTCTTTTTTTGGTCACCCCTGTTCTAAAATTTCTCAATTCAGATTCTATTCCATATAAACCAAATATAGTAAAGATGTTAAAGATTGTGGCCTCTGGTAACATTAGATGAGGATTGGAAGTAAATAATATCCAATGGTGCTTTGTATTTCATATACTGGAATGAACAATCTAGTAAACTAAAATAGTAATTCAACTTTTCAGGTCATTCCTCTTGCTGTTACTCATTTTGAAGATTCTGTATTGGTGGCTTCATGTGCTTTTCTCCTGGAGCTTTGTGGTTTATCTGCCAGCATGCTTCGTGTGGATGTAGCTGCCTTAAGAAGAATATCTTCTTTCTATAAGTTGAAAGAGAAAAATGATAAGTTCAGCCAATTTTCACCTAAGGGTTCTACATTCCATCTGATGTCCCACGAAGGTGACATGGTGGAATCTTTAGCTCAATCGTTAGCAGATGAATATCTGCATGCAGATCGTCCAAATGATGCTAACCTGAAGAGATCTGTGAATTCACTTACTAGCAAACAATCTTCACGTGCTTTAATGCTAATCCTACAGAATTTGGAAAAGGCTAGCCTTCCAGTGATGACGGAGGGAAGCACTTGCGGATCCTGGCTGTTAACTGGTTGTGGTGATGGAACTGAATTAAGAGCCCAGCAAAAGGTTGAAAGCCAATATTGGAGTTTAGTTACAATTTATTGTCAAATGCATCAGCTTCCCCTAAGCACTAAGTATCTTGCTTTGCTAGCAAGAGATAATGATTGGGTAAGTTTCTTTATCTATCCAGAAAGTTGTCATGTATAGAGAAGGGTTTCTGAGTTTCTGCTCTCTCTTGAATCAGTGACTACATGCTCCCTGTTGTGCATTGCACTTATATATAATCTGTGAAAAAAGATCAAGTTGATGCTTTTGAACTTGAGATTCGATCATTTAACTAGATGAAGACATGCATCCGAACTAATATTCTGATCAGTTGAGTTGATTTTGAGCAAATTCAAGAGCTCCAGTTTTATTTTTTCATTTACCTTTGAAGGTTGGATTTCTGTCTGAGGCTCAGATTGGGGGATATTCTTTTGATTCTCTGGTGCAAATAGTAAGTGTGACGCAACCTATAATTATTTTTTGGTAAACCAGAAAATTTGTTGAGTTTCACCAATGGGTATCACTTTGATGTTATATTCAGGCAAGCAGGGAGTTCAGTGATCCTCGCCTTAGAGTTCATGTACTGACTCTCTTGAAAAGCATGCACTCAAAAAAGAAAGCTGGTTCAACAACAAACTCAGATATGGCAGAAAAAAGGAGTGAAACTTCCTGTGTGGATGCTAATATCATGATTCCAGCAGAGCTCTTCAAGATTTTAGCGGATTGTGAGAAGCTAAAAAATCCTGGGGAGGCCCTCCTAAAGAAAGCGAAGGAGATGTCATGGGCAATTTTGGCAGTGATTGCATCATGCTTTCCAGATGTCTCCCCATTGTCCTGTCTATCTGTTTGGTTGGAAATTACAGCAGCAAGGTGACCCAAACTCCTAAACAAAGTATTTGGTTATAAGTTGCGCTTGTCATGTTTCTAGATGCTTCCAACTTAAGACTCTGGCTGCTTTATTTCCATTTGTCTGGCATTGTGATATGCAAGTTAGTGAGCAACCTTTTTTATTTATTTATCAGTTCTGATGTGATTTATTGAACTTCCATATTCTCCATATCAATAATCAATCATAAGTAATTACTATATTTCCAGGGAAACTTCGTCCATCAAGGTGAATGACATTGCATCCCAGATTGCAGATAATGTCAGAGCAGCTGTTGAAGCCACCAATTCGCTCACAGCTGATAATAGGGGGTTGACATTCCATTACAATCGTCAAAATTCAAAACGTAGGCGGCTTATGGAGCCCATTTCTGGGGATTCATTGGTTTCTACTGCTGACGTTTCAAGCTCCTTTTCTGGTGCAAAAGTTCCTACAGCTCATGGGGTAGTTGGTGAAAGAGAAGGAATGCTAGACACTAGTGCACATGGTTTAAATATTGCTAGTGATCCTGGTGAAGGACCTGCTTCTCTCTCAAATATGGTGGCAGTGCTTTGTGAGCAAAAGTTGTTTCTACCTCTGTTAAGGGCCTTTGAAATGTTTCTTCCCTCTTGTTCATTGTTACCTTTCATCCGTGCACTTCAGGTCTGTGATAGTTCAAGCCACCCACTTCATAAATTCATTTCTAGTTTGTTTGGATGAGGAGCTTCGAGCTCTACATTTTCAAGTTTTGTAACTTTGAATTGGCTAGAAGCAGTCTATTGTTCCCCATAATGGTTAGCATGTATCCTTTTGTCCATTTTGATGTGCCTGAAGCTCATCTATTATCTCAAGTGTTTAATTTAATGCATGGTAGATTTACGTAAAGCAAATTCACTGAAGACTCTTACATGCAAGTCAGGAAAATTCCCTCAGGCTATGTAGTCTGATAATTGTTCTTCCACCAACTGCTTAAAAGAGTCTATTATTTGCTTTTCTTGAGGGGAATATTAGAATCAACTAGCAAGTTCTGAACATTAGTTTTAACTTAAATGGTATCTAGAAGATAATATTATTGTTGTTGTCTTCAGGGCATCTCCTTAATCTATCCATATTTTACAAACACTGATCTTGTCATGTAATCAAAATGATAATTGTGGGGCTAAATAAGGATTGAAGTTCAGAATCAGATAATTTGATATTTCTGATCTGTGTTAAGTATATGCTAAAGTGTCCATATTTGAATATCTATGCTAAAATATGTGAAGTTGGGGCTTGTAATCAGGGCACTAGGAGGACATAACTGAAACTGAAAGGAACCGCAGTGTTCCTCTCTGCTAAAGTTGTATAATATTTTTACTTTCTCCACTTCATAGTTTTTTGTGTTTCTTTGCTGTCATATCTGACTTTTACCTTGTAAACTTTTGGTTGACTTTGGAGCTTGTTTGTTTGTTACCATGTCAGGCATTCTCACAAATGCGACTATCGGAAGCTTCAGCACACCTTGGTTCCTTTGCTAATGGGATAAAGCCTGAACCATCTGGTCTACAGTCAAATGTAGAAAGAGAAGCGCAGACTAGAATATCATGGATATGCTCCACCGCTGTAAAAGCAGCTGACGCAATACTTTCAACTTGTCCATCTCCTTATGAAAAGAGATGCTTGGTACAACTTCTTGCCGCTACTGACTTTGGTGATGGAGGATCTGCAGCGGCACATTATCGAAGACTTTATTGGAAAATAAATTTGGCAGAGCCTTTACTTCACAGGGATGAAGTTATAAATCTTGGAGATGAGTCTCTGGATGATGCTTCACTTTTAACAGCATTGGAAAAGAATGGGCACTGGGATAAAGCACGCAACTGGGCCAGACAATTGGAGGCTAGTGGTGGACCTTGGAAATCTGCTTTTCACCATGTTACGGAAACTCAGGTCTGTATATGCCATACCAATTCCTCTGGTACCCATAAATTTTACGAAAACATTCTTAATTATCAGCTCTGTCTTCATAGACACCCATCTGCTTTCAATTTGGCATTAGATTACTTGAATTCCATCTGAATTAAAGATGATCTCGAGGTGCTATGTATGCCAATCATTCCTTAGCTGCTTATCCATAATGGCTGATGGAAATCTCCAAGATCTTGTGGTTGATGTGTGTGCATACGTTTGTACTGATATAGCACAAAATTCTCATGATGTTTTTATGCCAAAGCATTTTCAGGTCTGGGGACATTGACATAACATTTCCATTGAGGTGGTAGTTTTTATAGCATTAGTGCTGTAAACAGTCAACCATGACGTAGATTTTTCTTGCTCAAAATTCTTTTAACATGTTTCAAGTATAAACCCTTCTATCACTGTTTTGATTGCCTGTGCAACTTGTTAACCTTTATTTTCTCAATGGTTATTTGGAGGAAATTTTTGATTGTTTAGTCACATGTATAACTGACCATTTTGTTGGATGGTTTATCCATTTATTCTAGTCTTTATTCCTATGGTTGACTCTGCATACTGTCAGTCATCTCCTTTTACTGAAACTTCCTGAGTTTGGAACCTAGCTTACACTAATTTAGCATGTTATGCTTTTGGCTTCTTTAACTCGATATATGGGCATTTACTTGAGTTACATGTGTATCTATACAAACAAGTATACACCTCTTGTAATTTGAATTTAATCTTAGACGTCCTTGTGGTTGGATAATTATCAAAGTAAATCTTTGTTCTGAGATTTTATCATGTAGTTTTTTTTGGAGATTTTATTATGGAGTTTTGCAAAAATATGAATATGATATAGTTGTTTTCAAAGTAAATTCTAGCAATTGATCCAGGCTCAGAACTGGTCAATAATTTAGTTTAATTGTGGACAGGACATTGGGAAAGGATATACTTACTAATTACCATATAACAATAACATATAGCGCATTTCGTAGTGCAATATTAGAGCACTAATAGCCCTTCATATAGGACAGCAGACAACACAAACATAGGAAGAAGAATGAGAGTGACAGTTGTGGAATCAAGAGAATAAATAGAAAGAAGCTGGTAAAACACTGAGAGAATATATTAATCAACATTTTGCTAGTTTATTATTATGTCTAGTTAGTTGTTCACTTTGGAAAATGACCATTAGCTCGTGTTACAGTATAGTTACATGTAGATGGGCTGAAACAAGTTCACTCCCTCTTTCCTCCCACATAAACAAAGCTCTAGTTAGATGGTACTGCATCACCTGGGGCATGAAGTCTGTGATCACTGAGATCTAGCTGAAAATAAATGAAAAAAGAACCCTGCAGATGATAAATGATAATAGTTTTGTACCATTTTGCTATACAAATTGTTCCTTTAATCTTTGTTTGAAATGTTTTAGTTGGCGTTTTGTTCACCAGAGATTTTGTTGCAGATGCCCTTGAGTTCATTTCGTTGACTTTTGTATGAATTTGCTCCTTTAGTGTACTTTATTTTATTATCATCTCCTAGAAAGAGATCTCTTGATGGTCACTTTATGCTATTGTTCTTACGTAACATTTAGGCTGAATCCATGGTAGCTGAATGGAAGGAGTTTCTCTGGGATGTTCCTGAAGAGAGAGTTGCTTTGTGGGGCCATTGTCAAACGCTTTTTATCCGATATGGTTTCCCTCCTTTACAGGTTTGTTTGTTTAGTAGTAGTAATTTTTGTGTTCTTTATATGTTTTGTCAATATATTGATTACTGCTTGAATTACTGTTGCCAGGCAGGAACATTTTTTCTTAAACATGCTGAAGCTGTGGAGAAAGATATTCCAGCAAAAGAGCTTCTGGAATTGCTATTTTTGTCTCTTCAGTGGTTAAGCGGCCTTATAACTGTAACCAGTCCGTAAGTGGTTTATCTCATGTTCTATTTTTGTGATGCTTGTGTTACTATTATACAAGATGAAGATGCAATGCTTCTGACCTTTGCGATGATTTCCAGGGTTTACCCAATGCATCTTCTGAGAGAAATTGAGACTAGAGTATGGTTATTAGCAGTTGAATCTGAAGCTCAGCTAAAAGGTGACGGGGAAGTAACTTCATCAAATTCCACCGAAAACCCTGGTAGTGGAAGTACATCCAGCATAATTGACAGTACTGCAAGTTTGATTTCTAAGATGGATAATCATATTATTGCAATGAGGAATAGAAATTTGGAGAAATATGATTCAAGGGAAAATAATTTTTCCCTTCATAAAAACCAGTTGTTAGATTCTGGCTCTCCTACATCAGGTGGGAATGCAAAGACAAAAAGGAGGGCTAAAGGATATATGCCTTTAAGACGTGCATTGCTAGACCCAGTGGATAAAGGAAATGATCTTGAAGATTTTTCTACTCAATGTTTGAGAAATGAATTGCAGTTACAAGATGAAAACGTAAGAATGGAGATAACTTTTTCCAAGTGGGAGGAAAAGATTGGACCTGCAGAGCTGGAAAGACCTGTTCTTTCTTTACTGGAGTTTGGACAAACAACAGCTGCCAAGCAACTTCAACATAAGCTTTCTCCAGAACATATCCCTCCTGAATTCAAACTTGTTGATGTTGCTCTAAAGCTTGCAGCTATGTCGACTCCTGTTCGTGAAGTGTCATTGTCAATGCTTGATGAGGAAGTACTTTCTGTTATGAAATCATATAATATATCCATTCACGAGCCTCTTATTAAGCCCTTGCAGGTAATTCATCCAACCCTTTTTCTTTCATTCTATAATCTTGTAGAATAATCTATATGCATCACTCTCTGTTTGCTTGGACTCGAGCACAAATCTTATATTATGTATATAATGTAAACTTCTTTTCCTTGTTAACTATGTCTTCTAACCTTACCTTCTATTCTATTATGTTATTGTCACATCTTGAATATGCAAAATGAAGATCTTGGAGAGTTTAACCAACTTGTTCGCTGAGGGTAGTGGATGTGGATTATGCAAACGAATCATAGCAGTTGTGAAAGCTGCAAATGTCTTAGGTCTCTCATTTTCTGAGGCTTTTAGTAAGCAGCCAATTGAACTGCTTCAACTGCTATCTCTTAAAGCTCAAGAATCATTTGAAGAAGCATCCCTTCTAGTGCAAACTTGTTCCATGCCAGCTGCCAAGATTGCTCAAATTCTTGCAGAATCGTTTTTAAAGGTGTGATTATATTTCTTTTGTAAGTTGTTAATTTCACTGGGCATATCCAGTCCTTCAATTGCATTGCTTGCATCTGCATTGTGAATAGAGCTGTCATTCAGGGCCAGTTGGATGCGTGTTGATCAACAAGGCTTGAAAATCTTAAATCCAAATTACTCCATGTCAGCTTCTTAAGCTATATGGAGTTTGCATATAAAACCTAATATTATTAACTGAATTATGTGGGTCATAATTTGTGTTATTGGAATCACAAACATTTTTCTCATCGTCTGTGGAGCTGCCACTTAAATTTGACGCCAGTTAATCCTTCTACTAGTCACATACTGTGGTTTATTTACATTTCTAATGTGTTTCAGGGTCTATTAGCTGCACATCGTGGGGGATACATGGATTCTCAAAAAGAAGAAGGACCTGCTCCTCTGCTGTGGAGATTTTCAGACTTCTTGAAGTGGGCAGAGCTTTGCCCTTCAGAACCTGAAATTGGCCATGCGTTAATGCGCTTGGTTATTACTGGACAAGAAATACCCCATGCCTGTGAGGTATATCAAAGACTGCTAGTAATTAATTTAGGCTGCTATATTTCCATTAGATACTGTTATGTTGTAATTCTGGTGGCAGTACATAGATACCTTTAAGACTGATTAGTCACCATCCTTGAGAGTGATACACTCTGCTTAGTTATGACTTGTTTATGTGTGATATAGTTGTATGCCTTGCATACATGTTCTGTTTTGTTTGATGTACGGAATATTTTTGTATGTAGTACTCTTGATTTTTTTTTCTGCTAAAGAGATAAATGAGGGAAATTTTTGATTGACAGTTAGTCCTGGCTTGAGATTGTATCATCACACTTCTAATGACTGAAACTTTCTTTTCAATGGAAAATCTCTCAGGTTGAGCTTCTTATATTGTCGCATCACTTCTATAAATCATCAGTGTGCCTTGATGGAGTTGATGTTCTTATAGCTCTTGCCGCAACTAGGGTTGAAGCTTATGTGTCTGAGGGTGATTTTCCTTGTTTAGCTAGACTAATAACTGGAGTTGGAAATTTCTACGCCCTTATCTTCATCCTCGGCATTCTCATAGAAAATGGTCAGCTTGACCTTCTTCTTCAGAAGTTTTCAGCTGCAGCAGACACAGACCCGGGAAAGGCTGTTACGGGATTTCGGATGGCTGTTCTCACGTCACTAAAGCATTTCAATGCCAGAGATCTTGATGCATTTGCCATGGTTCGTATTGACAATACATATATTATTTGTAACTATTAAATTAGCTTTGATGCTGTGTGAAACTGGAGACAAAGAAGAGAGGGAAGGGATTTTGAGATAATTTGGCTGTATCAGTATCTGGTCAGTAGGGGCACTAACAAGGGGAAAGTGGAGGGAACAATAGACCTCAAAATGGCGATGGTGCAGTATTGAAATGTAATTTAGTATCAGTATGCTTCATGAACTATTTGGCCAAAATCAGGAGATAAAGAATTGAATAAGTTTGAAATTGGTTTGATCTTATGTATGGTTGAGAAGAGTTTCATTCCACTTGAAGGCCATTTATTGAGCATCCATGCAATCAAATATACTGTTCAGGTTTTAACAGTTAACACTGAGTTGGCTTGATTTCTTCACAGTTGTGCCACATTGGCATAAACTTTCTTGGAAATAGGGTTGTGATCAGGGAATTTGGGGAATATATTTTCCACATCTTGATATTTGTGCTTTTCTTCTTTCAGGTCTATAATCATTTTGACATGAAACATGAAACAGCTGCTCTTTTGGAGTCACGGGCATGGCAGTCTGCTGATCAGTGGTTTCACCGTTATGATAAAGACCAGAATGAAGACCTCCTTGAGTCTATGCGGTTTTATATTGAAGCAGCTGAAGTCTACTCTTCGATTGATGCAGGTAATAAAACTCGAGGTGCTTGTGCCCAGGCCTCCCTTGTTTCTCTTCAAATTCGAATGCCAGATTCCAAATGGCTCAATTTGTCGGAGACAAATGCTAGGCGGCTCTTAGTTGAGCAATCCCGTTTCCAGGAGGCCCTAATCGTTGCTGAAGCTTATGGTCTTAACCAGCCAAGCGAATGGGCATTGGTCCTCTGGAATCAGATGTTAAAACCAGAACTTACTGAAGAGTTTGTTGCTGAATTTGTAGCAGTGCTTCCTCTTCAACCTTCGATGCTTGTTGAATTAGCAAGATTCTACAGAGCTGAGGTTGTAGCCAGAGGTGATCAATCGCAATTCTCGGTTTGGCTGACTGGAGGAGGCTTACCTGCAGAATGGGCCAAGTATCTTGGGAGATCATTTAGATGCTTATTGAAGCGGACCAGGGATTTGCGGTTAAGACTGCAGCTGGCTGCAATAGCAACTGGATTTACTGATATTATGGAGGTGTGCACGAAGATGCTCGATAAGGTTCCCGACAATGCGGGGCCACTTGTACTGAGGAAAGGTCATGGTGGTGCATACCTCCCTTTAATGTGAGGTAAATAGTATTATTTTGGGTGCATGAGCACGAAAGTTTGATTCTTATGATTGATGTTACTGAACAAACTATTGAGAGGATAAACTGGAGAGGCACAAATCCTTCCTTTTGATGTCTTCTAAAGAAGCTGTAGGATTATGTAAGAATCGGGAGAGTTGTACATTTGTGGAAGAATTTGAGAGATTCTTGTCTTCCTTCTTCTTCATTGGTCAAGCTAGAGACACATAAGTAATGGAGAGAGCACATGTAGGTTAGATCAATTTGTTGCTGTGATCAAAATTTTGCGAAGTAGTTACTGAGATTCATTTATAGATCTTGTGGTTGCTGCTGCTATGTTATGTAAATCCTTGGCCAATCTTAGTTATGTAAGAAAGTTGTACCATATGTCAATATGAATGTTAAGTATATGATCAGAAATTCTTGGCAGCTCCATTTACTTATGCATACAATTTGAGGATAGAGTTTGACACTTTGAGGTACTCCATACATCCAATTAGACTTTGGCAAAAAGGATTATCTGATCTGAAGTTAATGGGTAAAGATTAATTTGATCGATT
>JANSVA010000216.1:37887125-37905699 GCA_025504915.1 Erythroxylum reticulatum
TTTTTTTTATTTAGTAAAGATGATCACTAAAGATCACTTAATGGTATAGAAGAGAAAGAAAAGGGGATTAATGTTATGGAAATGTAGTTAGTCCACAAAAAGGACTCTGTGTGTGCCACAACCATATAACTTGACACTATAAAATTCAATATATGGATTGAAATACTAATTTGGAAAATCATAAAGCAAACTATAAATCATTTTGTCAGATTGAATTTAAGAAATCAAGAACTAAAAACAAAAAAAAAGAAATTTCTTTTCACTCCTTGGAAAGGTTAATCTATAATCATGCAATGTACGGAATGCATGCCTCTTTACTCTGAAGCAAAAAGCTCAATCAACATTTCTATCTATTGTGTTCTAATCAGTTGCATGGATAGAACTGAAAACTCGTTGCATGTATGGTATTAAACAAAACCAATCTTCAACAACAATACACTTTAATCCAATGCATGAAAATGAGTTGACAGAGTGTTGTCAGTGCCATAGCTATGGTTGGTTGTAACTCTTCCACGTTACTATGCCAAAGATAGCAAATGTCCTCTATTAACAGATCGTCAAGGCTTTGAAGTTACTAACGGAAACGCACAATGGTCTTGACTCTTTGCACATATATAGTCACACGTAACGTTCTAATGATTGCCTCCAAGTTTCTTGCACACCACCATTTTCCTCACCCATCGAAACCAGTTGCAGTGCAGAACCAATATAAATGGCTGGAGCCAAGTTGCCTGAATTGGCCATTTTAATGATTTTGATCTCTTCCAACGTTGTACAAGTTATTTCAGATGTTATACCAGGCCTAGGTGTCAACTGGGGAACAATGGCGTCTCATCCATTGATGCCTGACATAGTGGTTAACATGTTAAAAGACAATGGGATCAAAAGGGTTAAGCTTTTTGATGCAGATGCTTGGACTGTAAATGCACTTTCTGGTTCAGGCATCGAAGTTATGGTTGGTATTCCCAATAACATGCTCGGTCACATGGCTAGTGATCTCGATCATGCCAAAGATTGGTTGAAAGAAAATGTCACCAAGCATTTGTACGATGGTGGTGTTGATATAAGGTTGTTTGATCAAATCTTGAACATGTTGTTTAGATGTTCTGTAATAATTTTGGTTTCTTACCAAATGTTTCTGATTTGTGTTTATCAGATACGTAGCTGTCGGGAATGAACCATTTCTGACAAGTTACAATGGATCATTTACCAAAACTACATTACCTGCATTGCAAAATGTTCAGAAAGCGATCAACGATGCAGGTTTAGGCAACAAGATCAAAGCCACAGTACCTTTAAACGCCGATGTTTATGCTTCAGGTTCTGATAAACCATCGGACGGCGACTTTCGCGGCGATATAAAGGATTTGATGATCCAACTTGTCAAGTTTCTGTACCAGAACAAGTCCCCATTTGTCGTCAACATTTATCCATTCATTAGTCTTTACCAAAACCCTGATTTCCCTGTGGACTTCGCTTTCTTCGACGGTGGACACAAGTCAGTTCAGGACAACAACCTGTCCTATTCCAATGTCTTCGATGCAAACTATGATACCCTCGTTTGGACCCTAAAAAAAGCTGGTATTTCCGACATGAAAATCATAATCGGAGAAGTTGGTTGGCCGACAGATGGTAACATCAACGGTAACGCAAAGACTGCTCAAAGATTCTACGATGGTCTCCTCAAAAAGTTGGCCAACAACAAGGGAACTCCTCTCCGGCCAGGAAAACTAGACGTGTACCTCTTCGGTTTGCTCGACGAGGATCAAAAGAGCATAGCTCCGGGGGGCTTCGAGAGACACTGGGGGATATTTCGGTACGACGGACAACCCAAGTTTCCGATGGACTTATCAGGGAAAGGCAATGACAAGATGCTAATAGCAGCAAAGGGGGTTGTGTACATGGGAAAGCAATGGTGTGTGGTTAAGCATGACATCAAGGATGTAGATGGGTTAGCTCCTGATATAGATTACGCTTGTTCTTTATCGGATTGCACGAGTTTGCAGTACGGTTCTTCATGCAACAAGCTTGATCGTATAGGGAACTATTCATATGCATTTAACATGTACTTTCAGATGAATGATCAAGACGTGGAGGCCTGTGATTTTAAAGGTAATGCAGAGATAGTAACATACAATGTCTCGCGAGGAAGTTGTTTGTTTCCTGTGCAGATTGTGAGCTCTGCTCAGACAGTTGAATTTGTTTATGGAGTAGGAAGAAGAAGAAACATTCTTGCGGGATTTGTGTTACTTGTGATTATGTTCATGTAATATTGTATGAGATTTTTTAATTTTCTTTTTAGGTATTTAAATTTCATGTTAGGAGAAAAAAAGAATAATTATATTTATTTATTTATTTATTTATTAATAGAGAATGAAATAATTGATGTTGTTCTATTTTTATTTCACTTTAATATTGTCACTTATAATAATTAATCTAAGCTTTAAGAATATTTATATTTTTATAAATTAATTAAATTGGATTTTATTTTTAAAAAATTGTTTTACTATTTTTATTATATTTGAATATTATACCGATTAAACCTTTTAAACTTTAAACTTTATTTACTATAATATTTTAATGAAATAAAAAACTATATGAAAATGGTGATTAGTGGTGTTTAGGTAAGAACGACGTCGTGTGGGTGGTTTGTCTTTTTAAAACGGCGTCGCGTTGGTACCTGGAAAGACGGCGTCGTTTTTAGTAACTTGAATGGATTCGAAAATTCTCTGAAACCAGCCCAGCCTTTTTCCCTTGCCCTAATTTGTCTGTGAAATCTGAAGAAACCCAACCTCCTCCCTCCCGCCACTCGCCCTAATTTGTCTGTGAAATCTGAAGAAACCCGACCTCCTCCCGCCCGCCACTCGTCAGCCGCAGCTTGCAGCCTGCCGCCTGCTCCCCGTGGCCATCTGTTTCATAACTGAAAGTTTTCCTAATTTTCAGGTACCGGTACAATCTGCAGTAGCATTTGAGAGTTGCATAATTACATGCTATCACCTGTAGGCTATTACAGAAATATAAAGATCAACTTGAAGCTTTTTGATGTTTCTGAGTAGTGCAGTTTCTTTTTTTTTATTTTTCCTTCTTCGTTTATTTTTTTGCTGAAACAACCTAAGCGGAACAATGTTTTCCAGAAGTTATAAGGAAGTATGACTCTATCGGAGGATGAAGTCAAGAGGCTTTATAGAATCAGGAAGACAGTGATGCAGATGTTGAGGGATCGAGGCTATATCGTTCCGGATGCTGATATCAACATGTCAAGGGAGCAATTCTTATATAAATTTGGCGAAAACTTCAAAAGGGAAGACCTTTTTATTGTCAAGGAAAAGCGAAATAAGGAAGCGGTAATTGATCTGTAGTTTGCTTTATATTTGGTTAAGTTTTCTAACAAATACATTTATATCAAATAGATTTTTCCACTTTCACAATGGCATCATTTGGTATTTTGGATGGATGTTAATCACTTGTGAAGGTTTTTGAATGTGAAGATTCTTATTTATAGTTTGCTGGTCCTTATTAGTTGCTTCTTGTTTACCAGATTTATGTCTTCTTTCCCGAGGAACAGAAGGTTGGTGTAAAGACGATGAAGACTTACACCAATCGCATGAAATCAGAGAATGTGTTTAGAGCAATCTTAGTTGTACAACAGAATTTGACTCCCTTTGCCCGCACATGCATCAGTGAAATATCTTCAAAATTCAGCTTGGAGGTGTTTCAGGTGAAAGATCCATCTCTGTTATATGGTTAATAATTTGGTATCATATATTGGATATCTTTTTAGTCAATGAGGCTGATTATTTATGTGGAGAAATGAGTCTTTCATCTCCTGTTTAAACGATCCTTTATCCGTTCATATTATTTATTTTTTTAGAAAGCTTGGTTTAAAACTTTGGGATGAAATTAGTGGGTATGTAATCTGTTACCTACTGGTCATGTTGATTAAGTCCTTATTGGGTTTGAGCTAGTTTGTGGGTGTATTTGTTGTTTGGAGCATCATGTGGCTTCTGCTCTTCACTTATGAATGAAGGTGGAAAAAGTTTGTATGATCTTTTTGGTACTTATTGTGTTGAAATGCAGTGATACTGCAATTTTACTTCTCTTGCATTCCTTATCAAACAGGAGGCGGAGCTTTTGGTTAATATAAAGGACCATGTCCTTGTTCCTGAGCATCAATTACTTTCATCTGAAGAGAAGAAGACTTTATTGGAGAGATACACTGTAAAAGAAACACAGGTTGGATGAATCTCACATTATATCTTGTACGAGTTATAATAGATTATCTAGAAATGAACGTGATTACATTATAACAATGGGCATAAAGAAGTTGACATTATAACCATGTTACCTGTCAACTTCAACGGTACTCCTAAACGATCAACATGCAGAGCTGAGCTAATTGTATCCCCTCTCTTCTACTAGGTAGTTCATTCATGTAGACTTTTATACCAAAAGCTTGCGATCTATTTGTTTTCTGTGATATTATCTGTTAGTATTGTGGGCTTCAGTGCCAACTTAGACTTTTAGGGTAAAAATGATTGTAACTGCTGGGGGCAACATCCATAATTCGAAACACTAGACGTTATCAAGTTTGGAAGGACAAGGTTATCTTATTCAAAGTTCTTAAATTCTGCACATGTATCGAAATGCTGTCTTGAGGATTTTATTGGATAGTGATATTGTGACTATATGTTAATATTGCATCTGGATTTTTGCACGCTTATTGCTTCTTACTGCAGGCTCCATGTTTCTTATTTTCATATGTGAATGCAGCTGCCTCGAATTCAGGTGAGTGATCCAATTGCAAGATATTATGGACTTCAGCGTGGACAGGTTGTGAAGATTATCAGACCAAGCGAGACTGCAGGGCGATATGTAACTTACCGATATGTTGTGTAGAGACTTAGTCGGCTCAGAGTTTACTTGGATGAGCTTTTCCAAACCTGTTGGCTTGTTTACTATTTACACTTGTCGTAGAACCGACTTTCTAATCTAAAAGTGTGAGATTTGCAGCTGGGACGAGAGAAATTTTTTTTGTGAGATTGGTCTGAGCTTAGCATTATCAAATGTCTCTGTTAATCCTATCTTTTGGACAAGCGGAAGAAGTTATGTATTTATCGTGTCAAGACTTGATCCTATGTTCCTACGAAGTTACTATAACTGTTAGTGCCCTTGAACTGATGGTCTTAATGGAGGTAACAATAACTAGAAGTCGACTGAATTTGGTAATTGCAAAATTGGTATATCAAAGGCCTTTTAACCCCATCCTCATCACCATTAAGCATAACAATTCTTCAGATTACTGGTGTTTGTACCAGTGTTCTGAGTGCACCATGAAAATACATGATACCATTTTGGAGTCTTGTACCGGCTAGAATCGGGTGGACATCGGCCGGTAAAGTGAATGTCTTCATTCAGCAAGATTCAAATCTATTTGGGGTTTTATTAAAATAGGAATATGTCAAGATGTTTTTGCAAAACAAAACAAAGAATGTGTGAAGATAGTTCACTTGATTTCCTTTTATCACTCCTTGGCTACTTTCATCAAGTCTTCCCAAGTTGTTAACTTTTCTCTGGGTTTGTTTCTAAGACTCCCAAGACTCCTCTCTTCAGCATCTATTTTTTGCCAACGACTAAAAGGTACAAACTCGATGTTCCTGTCACTAAGTAGCTGGAGGAGCCCTTCTCTACCAGGTTTTTTTACTATGCTAGATGTGGATACAATTGCTCCTTGTCGTAGGTCTTCCAATATGCTTCCAACCTGGAATGCCCAAAGTTCGATAAGCAACAATGATTGTGAATTTTTAACAGATGATAACCCTCAGACTAGTAGAATATAAGGAGACAACTTACGGTTTCTTCTGCACAGTAGAGGTTTGTAGCAATAATCCCTGTTGGTCCTCTCTTTAACCATCCACATACATACAAACCTTTCTGAAGCATTGTAGGGTCTCCTGAAGCATCAGAGAGAACCCGACCTCCAACATTCGGAACCAAACCTGTAAAGCATGTTCATGACAGTTAAATCAGGAAAAGTGACAATCAAATCACTCAAGGACAAGCAGTCCTGGATATTGCAAGCAAATGGAAACCCTTTGTGATGGTTTGAGCGCACATTTGCATATTTACTCATCCAATGATCTGAACTACAAACTCAGGAATCTAATGGCTTCATAGCTTATCAAACCAAAAGTTATAGCAATGCCACCTTAAGGAACACAACAGAAGTACGGCTAAGGCAGACAATTATCAATCTCACTTTACCTTTTTGTTGATCAAATGGTAAACCATCAACTGGTACTGACTTGTAACCGATGCTCTTTAGCACCAACCTAAAAGAAGCAGCATAGTGCCAAAACAGAATCATCAAACGAACTATAATTAGTTCAACAACAAAGGAACCACAACTTAAGGAAAAAGCATATGGAGAAACCTTCCATTGTAGGTTGATTAAAATAAAACAATTTGAAAACTTTTATATTGGCACTTCCTGTACAGGAGCTTATATTTGCAATCCATATGCAGTAGGAGGCAGTTTTCCATGAAAACATGTATCCACAACACAGAGAAGTGAAAACATTTCATTTCCTACAAACTAGAGAACTTCAGGAAAGAAAATGTTTTATATACATCAATATACACAACATTTTAAGGATATGCTTCAAATTAAGTTTCTAGATAACAAAGTTTCTATATATGTACCCTTCGCATTCCATGCATTATGCATAACTCACAAAACATAGCTGCATACTTCTTCCATCGTGATATGGACCTAACGTTACTACAGTAGATAGTTTGTTTCATACGTATGTCATGGACCCATATGAACTAGGAAAGAATGGAACTTCAAAAACAAGAGAAGGCGAGCCCAAGAAGAGCGGGCAATTTTCTGTTTATACATATGTTATGGACCCATATGAACCAATTCTGAAAAGGTTAAAATCCTGAACACAACAGAAAGCAAGACAAGCTAAAAATTGATGATCTGAGAAACTTACCCACTTTCAAGTTCCTCAAATTGTCCAGTACCGACTGCAATTTGTCTCCCAGGGCCCACAGCTGCATATTTACATGAAGTTAATAATTAATGGCACATAGAAATAAATTCCATGCGGGAATAGGATGTTCTTATTTTCAACAGGTCTGGACTAAAAACTTCATTCAGTGTCATCTCAATTAAATTACTATAATGATCTTATCACAGGACCAAATTTTGCAAAATGCTTTATAAACAGCCAAGACACAAATTAACATATAAAAGTAAAGGGAAGGAGAAATTAATTGAATAGCATCATTGTAGATAGAACAGCACCTTTAAGAACCGTTTTCTCAAACTGAACAGCATTAACATGGCCAATCCTGTCCAGTGAATCCAGAAACCTTTCAGGTTTGCGGAAGAAAATAAAGTGAAGTTCATGTTGACCTGAAGTGGGAACAGATGGTCCTGATGCAGCTTCCTTAGAGAGCAACTCATAAATTCTCCGTCGAATTCGATTGTTCTTCAGCTCTTCCTTTGCCAAAAGAAATGTGAAGATGAGAAACATTAAACAAGGAAACATGCAATGTAAGCATGTCATTCCAATGATACTATTGAAATAAACGTTAAATGGCAATAGGAGCCCGTTCAAAATAACCAAATTACATTAATAACCAACTCTCCAAATATCCTCATCAAAAATAACTTGTAGCTTAATGGATACACCATGGAAGAGTAAGATATGCACATAAAAGGGTTGTCTGAAATGAACTTGTAAACACAATTACAGAGTTTGCTGTTGACTATTCAACCAACTTATTTCCCCTAATCCCATGACTATCTTTAGAACTTCTGTTGAAGATGCTTCTGTGGGCAAGGCTTATTCAACATGAAAGAAAAGTGGCAGTTGATACAGCTGACGTGGTGGCAGAGATCTAGGCCTGCATTTATTATATTTTTTACGCTTCTATTTAAGTTGTTTTTTCTGTTTTAGACTTATACCTAATTAAGAATCCTAATTAGGGTTAATTTTTGTTTCTTCAGTCCTATTTAAAGGGCTGTGATTAATAAAAAGAATCAAGCAGAATTTTATTGAAAAAACTAGTGTGAGGCTAAGACTCTATCCAGTAAAAGTCTATTCCTCAAGCTGATAGCATAGGTTCATCCAAAATAGGGAAGAACACAGCTAAGGGAAAGGAAGTAGACCTTCTGTGTCTCGACTCATGACTAGATCCTATACCATGTCCAGTAACAACTTCCTACTTAGTGCAGAAGCCTAACAGCACCTAAAGTGTCACTCAAAATCTAGATAATGCAATAGCATCCCATCAAAGGCAAATACGTTCAGTTGGTTTTGTACCTATAAAAGTTATAAGAAACCCATATCATCGAACTAATCAAGAATTAACCAACTGTTGGTTGATGGATGACCTTGCTATTGTTTTTAATTTTATTACAATATTTATTTCAAAGAAGAAGAAAAGATGCCCAATCATTATTAGACAGGAAAAAAATACACCGTACTAAAACACTACAAATATATATTAACGATAGATTGTCTTGACCAACTACAAGGAAGCAGAAAGTTGAGCAAAGTGGCAATTTACCTCATCTTCTTGGCTCTTCTCTAATTCAGCTTGGTTGATGTGAATATGTAAATTTTTAATACCTGCAAGAAAATATATCGGCAATAATATCCTTTCATGTTTTCCTTGGTCAGCTAACAACTGGTAAATATTAGAGGCCAAAACCAAGAGAACTATGAGCATGGTAACACGGAAAGTCGGCAAAAAATTAGGAATAATAACTGCAATCCAACAATTCTACTACCATCCAATGCAATATGGGTGTCAATTGCAAGTAATTAAAGAACTAACAGTAAGTGTTTTGCACTTTGGATCGTAGTCATTACCAATGAATGACAGTCAGCACATTTAGTTAATCTTAACAAGAAAAAGGAAAATAGGCAGCTATTAAGCTCCTAATGACACATAAAAAAGAAGATGAAGTTCTTTGTATATCAATGAAGCACATTAAAACATGTCCATACAAAGGGCAGATAATCACAGATTAAAAACACAAAAATGTATCAGGATTTAAAGAATTACCAAGAACTTCACGTAGCTCTTTCGCAGTACAAGCTGCTTGGACTGGTCCACGTCTCCCAATTAAAAATACTTTCCTGTAATTATACGCAAGGTTTAAGTTCAATGACCACACAACTATACAGATCGGACAGCCAAAGAATACTTAACCTTATGGAGCTCTGTTCCAGAGCAGTCAAAGCATGGTCTGCAATATCAGTTGTTGCTAATTCTGCTGTTGGTCTAAGGAGGATGCGTGCAACATCAAGAGCCACATTTCCCTGAATAATAAGAAAAGCAATAATTTGATCACAAAATTCCAACTGCTCTCCTTTTAAATCCTTTCACAATAGAGAAGGATGTGATTTTGCACATTTATTAGCCTGATTCTTTACTTGGTCCTATATCTTGTAAATAGTGTAGAAGTCACATGAAATAATGAGAAGCAGATGATAGACCATGTGATATGAATAACAAAATATGCTCGCTTAACACATTTCTAGCAGTCCAACCATGTCAATCTATAGGATTAAATTTCAAATAGAGAATGCTTGCTTTGGCCATGTGAGAAGAAAATTTGCTCTTCCACTGAACATACTGAAAAGATGCACACACATATATTGTCAAAGCAGTTGTAATCATACAGAGAATTCAACTACAAAGTGACATTAACACCAGGCATGTGTCCTTGAATGCAAAACAAATTTTGGAAAAGGTTGAAACTAAATGTTAAAAGTTGATGCGAAAACATTTTACAATTATGCTTATGAGAAGAACCTGTATCCTCTGCATCATTCAATAGAGGAAACTACAAGCAGTACCTGTCTATTGCTCTGTTCAAGGTTTCCACCCATATCTTTCAATCTTTACTCACTTCTATTGAAATTTGCTATATCCAGTAAATGATATTAGCTGGACTACTTGTAGAAGCATATAAAACCAAATGATATTAGCTGCACTACTTGTAGAAGCACATAAAACGCCAACCAACCTTAATCAAATGATATCAATGATCCATTGTGAAGACTGTGGACCAAGAGAACAGTTTAAATTTCTAATGTATGTCAAATAGTGCATTGTTTCTAATATAATTTAATCTTTCTTATCATTTGCATTGCACATGAAATTATCTCAACATAGGGTACCAACAGTTAATAAGAAGATAAACACACCTGACCTAAGATAAAGGCTGTATCAGTGCTCTTCAAATCAGGATTTAGGTTTCTGTAATCTGGATGCCCATTATACCACCAAACAAATTCTCTTGCTGAATGTATGCCTGACAAATCCTTGATAAAGAAAAAGAAAACTTTTAGGCAAGAGCAACCACAATTCTCTGAGCAGCTTTCACTGTTGCACAATAAAAATCATAAACCATCAAAGAACAGACACCACAACTGAGAGCAGCACAGATAAGCTGAGATAGTAGATGAAAGTAGAAAAATCAGCAAATAAATTAAAGAATACGGAATGGTAAGTTAGGACTATTTTTAATGCACGCACTTCCCCAGGAATACCCAAAGCTCTGTCACTTTCAGCACCATACGCAAGCACAACCTGAATGATTAGACACAAATGTGAGTCAAAAACAGAAGCACATACCTCACAGAAGTACTAGTCTTGCAAGCCAAAGTGATAGCATTTAGCGCATCAAACTTACCACATCATAGAGCTCACGGAGCTCAGAGAGAGTTACCGCCGAACCAAGAGTAACATTACCATAGAAAGAGCACCTCTCATGTTGAGCAACTCTTGAGAACTGGTTTGTCACAATCTGTTGCAAGTTTTCTGGTAAACTAAGCTCAACTCAGATCATTGTTTAGAAATCTATTAAGAAAAAGATAAGAGTTTTTTTTAAATTAACAAAAAAAAAAACAACAACAATCTGACCTTAGTCTCAGGATGATCAGGAGCAACTCCAGACCTTACTAAACCAAATGGAGTGGGCAATCGATCGATGATATCAACAAAAGCTCTTTCGTGGGCTTTAATCATCTTAAAAACAGAGAAGAACAAATGTTTCAAATTTAATTAGGGTTTCAAACGTGTAACAAATTCAATGAGGGACAAACGTTAATTACTTTCTCAGCAGTGTAGAAGCCAGCAGGTCCACTGCCAACCACACAGACACGTAGAGGAGGATGAGAAGATAGCGTCGTCAAGCCTCTAGAAAGCCATGCTCTAGCTTGACATATCGCCATTCGAGATTTCGACCCAAAAGCAAGGTTGGGGTTTAGTTATGCTGCGATCAAGAACCTATTGCTTCAAAGTGGATGACTAAAAGTTGATTAAAGACTACTTGGGTTAGGATTTATAATTTCAAAGTTTGGATCTTTGAGATGTTTGTAGAAAGTACCATGCTTATAGCTATCTGCTTTTATATCCTTTCCACATTTTCTTTTAGATCATTGCAAAGAACACCGAAGTCCTTTATGAAGTATTTGGTTATCTATTTACTGTAACCTGTTTTCCAGACGTTGATGAACATTTAAAGTAGAGCTGCTTGAAATTTTTATCATCTTACCTAAAAGAAAATGTTTAATTTGATTCATCCCATCTTCTTTCTTGGACAAAATATGCAGGATCATCGACAGCCAGACCATGTTATGGCTTGCTTGCTTGCTGAACTAGGTACTAGCCGATCGCTCGATGGCCAGCAAAGGTTAGTCGTGAAGGGAAGATTTGCACCCAAAAATTTTGAGGGGACCTTGCGTCTATATATCAGTGAGTGGCCCTCTTTTGTTGAGCTACATCAGTTTGCCATTGTTCTCTTACGGAGGTCTAGTACGATTTTAAGTTGCCTAGAAGGGAATTTGATTTTCTTATCTGTTTGGTTTATGCGGTGTGGTTCTGGACGATCGGTTGCTCCAATCAAAGATGTCTTTGTTGCTCTTATTGGTCGTAGAAACAAGGGTGCCTGAGTTCACAAGTTCTTAATTTGGCATCTTCTTTTGTAGAGTTGGTCGTGATTTTTGACGTGCTAATCAAGTTGTAAGAAGTGATGTACTTTTTTGGGTACATCCGAAAGAAAGCAATTGATGTTCTTTTCAAGAATGGCTGCACTTTGTCATTTCATGTATGATATAACTTGAAAAAACACGTGAGAAGAAGATGAAGATTTTGCAATGAGCCACAAATGATTGTTTTCTCTTGCACAGTACTTGGAATCAGAGTGCAATGATGTTGAAAACTCTTGTGAATATCTACAGGCAATTCTTGAGCAATTAATATGATAATTATCGGTTAAGGCTATCTAGTACACATATGGGCAACATCCTCAAGTAGAAACCATTTCTTCAAATAGAGTATAGTATGTTGTAGGTATACATGATTTTACATATCTGCAGTAAAGGATTTACCACAACCACAAGTCTGAGTGGCATTTGGATTCTTGAAAGAAAAGCCTCCTCCAATGAGAGCATCACTGTAGTCCAATTGCATCCCAAATAGGAAAAGAAGACTCTTTGGATCACAAACTGCTCAGGAAATCAAAGCACAAATGCAATTCAGCCATTGCATCTCAAAAACCACATCGAAAGACCTTTGTTCAAGTACAAGAAGCGCTGGAATTATAGGTTTTTCTAACTATAGACCAAATCACGTCATTTTGTGGAATCAGTCCGGACCAAACGGCCCCCAAGATCGATAGTGGTCAACCCGAGCCTGGTCTGGACTGAATTTGCCAACTCTAATCACAAGGGATGCCAATTACACAAAAGCAAATGTTCATATTGAATAAACAAACAATAACTAATGCCTCCTTTAACAAAATGGAACAGCAAGCAAAAGCTCAAACTTCCTTTGCATCAGTCAGTGTTCTAGAACCATAATATAACAAAAGAAAATTCATTTCTTTCCATAAATATTCAAAAGAGAAGGTTTAAAGGAGAGGCGTACATACCAATGACGAAGCCATTATATTCAATCACGGAATCGTCGGGTCTAGTGTTAGCGCTATCCTCGAAATCCATTGTATACGACATGCCGGAGCAACCGCCTTGCTTAACCCCAATTCTCAAGCACAAATCTTGATTCCGATCATTTCTCATCTTATTCAAGTGGTTCAACGCATTCTCCGTCAACGTTATCGCCGGCGCCGCCGCAGCAGGAGCTTAAGATTCATTAACCAAAACACTTCTAATCAGCACAGCAATCACAAAAAAAGAAGAAACCATAAAGAAACGTATAAACGAAGAAGACTTACCTGGAGTGGAAACTGATCGAACGGTGAGGGGTTTAGGGAGATTTGGTCTCGATGATCGAAAAGAAACAGACTTTAGAGGTAATAGAGACGATTCTATTGAGTGATTAGGCAAAGGAAGGAGGGAGAGACAATGCGTTGTAGTTGTCGTCGCGGAGAACGCCATTGGAGGCAAGAAGAAGAGAGAGAAAGGGAAAGATTTTTCTCCGCTACTTTGTGGCGTTTGATTTTTCTAAATGCAGTCCCTTATTAGAAGATCAGGGCCGTTGAATAGCGTCAATGATAGATTGAGACTGCGAGGAATCTGACGGTTGATATTAGTTGTATGGATTTTCATTCTATTAAATTAACGTAATTTATGAGGCTTAAATTCTTTTCTCTTTCCTTTCCTTTGAATAGGACAAGGTAAGGATGGGTTCGGCCTCCCGTCTTTGCATACTTGGGCTCAAGCCCAAGCTCGATCGAGCTAAAGGTGGTATAAGACCGAACTTAATTTGGCCCAAAAAAATTTTAATTATAAGTGCAAACCGATTTTATTTTACATAAAAAAGTTAGTCTTCGGATTAGAGTGAACTTCGACAATCCGAACCTAAGGCCCACTTGAGGTCCTATTTTGTTGATTTCAAGCTAGGTTGAGACTCGGCCCATTTGTGATCTCTTAGAGTAAGGAAGTGGTGAGACTTTTGAACCCATCTAGAAAACCTATAATCTTTGTTTTATTAAAATCCCTTAGTTTTTGTAATTTTGCAAGAATAAATCAGAATTAGAGTTTCAATTTATTTAATGGTAGGGTATTGTTTTATAAGGTAAATAAGTAGAACCATAGTGGCAAGTATAGAGTTAACGTTAAGTTTTATGAATTTTCATTTTTATAAGAAAAGAAAATTATACAAATAATTGATTTTAGAAAATCAAAAAAAGAAAGAAAAGAAGACCTCTTTTTCTTTGCAAATCCTTAAAAATGCATTTAATCAAAGTTTTAAATTATGCAATAGTAATAGAATTATTAATAAAAATTTGATCATAATCCATATAATTGAAAGTTAATGAGTTAAGTTTGAGTTGATTGAGTTTCACCCTAAACTCAAGATCGAAGTATCAATCCAAACAACTTACATTTATTCATCAAAATAGCATCGTTATGATGTCACTTTAATTTTAAATTTGTAATCATTTACAATAAAACAACTTTGATTGCAATAATCAAGAAAGATTTAAATTGGATTCGAGCCATAAGTAACGGATATCGAGTTAGATCATCCCTAAATGGTAATAGAATGATTGAAGTTTGGATCGAAATCAAAAAACTATGATCCATTTTAATACTAAAATTTGGGCTCAAGTAGATTTTGATTTAAAAAAATGACAAACCACTTTAGATTTGCCTAGTCTATAAATAAATTAATTTTATAATTAATTAAATTTGAAAATTTGTAAAATTTAAACTCAATTAAATCTAAATACTCGAATTCAAGATCAATCGAACCGAACTTGATTTATAATTAGATTATATTCAGACTAATTTGCCACCTCTAATAATAAATCATCTCATCACATACTCATTATTTGAAAAATATAAGTTCAAAATGAAACAACTTATAATAAAATTTTATGTGTCATTAGTACAAAGTCTTTAAAGAATTTCAAAAGCTTAACCTTAAACCTGAAGTCTTGGAGATTCTTTGGAGAAAGAAGACATCTTTGTAAATAAGAGGACCACAAAACGTGGCTGTCTTTTAGTATTCTTGTCAGCATGTGAAACTTTATTCTCTCTGAGATTTACAATAAACAAATACTTTGGTACCATCCTAAAGAACACCAAATAAAAAAAACATGAGTTTAAGTACAATTTCCAACCCCAAATGCTAATATAAACAAATAAATAAAGAATCAAACCAATAAGAAATTCAAGCTTTTGATACAGTTGTGTTTCACTTTCAGCATGCACACCCACCTCGTTGTTCAACTTCTGAAATGGACTCAGATATACCCTGGTTGTAGCTGCAAAACATGTAAGTTTAATTATCACACCAATTCTGCATCACATCAAGCTGGATTTAAGCTATATTTTGAAGGGGTTGAGTCAGTTATTACCATTCTTACGTTTATTCATAAATTTGAAACGAAGTCACATAGAATTTAAGATTGAAATGGAAAATTGTCAATCTATAATAGGGGTCTGAGTATAATTAAAACTTATACTTACATGTCATACTCGAACTCTTGATGAGTAGCTAATGCAGTTTTTGCTACACACAAGAAAGCTTCATCAACATTGTAATTCTCTTTAGCTGAGGTCTCAAAATATGGCATGTCCCTCTTGGAAGCACACCAATCCCTAGCTCTTTTCTCTGATATCTGCAAAACAAGAAGTCGTTAGAATATTTTGTATGATCTGCACATTCTAACAATATCAGGTCTGATGTGATTTGGATTCCTTACCACGCGGCTGTCTCCTCCATCTATGTCAATTTTGTTTCCGAATAATAGGAAAGGAAAGGTGTCAGGATTCATTGGATCTGCCTGCCAATGAGTTCATAAACAAAATTTGTTGGATCTGAAGTTGGATTAGTGCGCATCATTGAATCAGAAGAAAGTAACAAGAATTAATGTATAAAGTAACTTTGCATGCATGCAATTTGAGGCCTGTTATTGCTGAAACAAAAAGCTGATCTTATTCTTAGATCAAATTCTGCAGATTTGACAGGATTCAAGAGTTTTTCCTCATTTATTTACTGTTCTTGGTTTCAGAAGCTATGCAGGACTTCATGCTCGTAATTTTCTGCTGTGATAAGAATGTATTCTCACAGAAAGGAACTTTAGAAATCTTGCAGAATCAAAATATATAATTTACAATGCAAAGTTGCATGCAATTGGAGGTTTGTGATTGCTGAAACAAAAGGCTGATCCTATTCATAGATCAAGATCTGCAGATTTGACAGGATTCATAAGTCTTTCCTCATTTATTTCCTTTTCTAGGTTTCAGAAGCTGTGCAGAACTTCATACTCGTAATTTTCTGCTGTGATAAGAATGTACTCTCACAGAAAGGAACTTTAGAAATCTTGCAAAATCTAAATGCATAATGTATAATGCAAAGCTGCATGCAATTGGAGGTTTGTAATTGCTGAAACAAAAGTCTGATCCTATTCATAGATCAAGATCTGCAGATTTTGGTATGGGAGCAAAAGATACTGGAATCATCCCTCATAAATCCACAACTATGAGCTTCCGGCATAAATTAATGTCTGAATCTTCACAGAATTCATGAGTTTTTGCTCTTGCATTTCCTTTTCTTGGTTTCAGAAGCTATGCAGGAAACAACATGCTCATAATTTTCTGCCATGACAAGAATGTGCTCTCACAGACAGAAACTTTAGTCTCTTGCAGAATCTAAATACAGGATGATGTTTAATCCACTTTGGTACCTGTCTGAGAAACTCATCATGCCAATTGTTCAGTGTCTCAAAAGATTTCTGTACATTTACATCATATACAAGTACACAGCAATCTGCTCCTCTGTAAAAAGCTGCTCCTAAACTCTGAAACCTTTCCTGCCCTGCTGTGTCCCATATCTGCCATTAATTTTGCATATATCAGATTGGAAGTCTTCAGGAAATTTTAGTTTTGTTCTGATTCAGTGTTTTCACCCACTTGTAAAGTAACTAGCTTGTCATCAACTAGTAGTTCCTTGGTAACAAAATCAGCACCAATGGTAGCTTTGTACTGTTGGTTGAACTTCTTATATACATATCTGAATAAGAAGTTAATGATCACAAAACAAACTGAAAACAGCTTCTCAAGGCTGCAATGTGTATAACGTGCACAGGAAGATGCGAAAAGGACACACGCAACAAAAAAGAAGAAGTAAATTAACTTCGACCTGGTCTTGAGAATTAAGGACTTAGTTTATGAGAAATACAAACTAAGAATCAAGCTCTGCAAAATTTCATTAAAGAAATCCGATAACAAGAACAAAGCCATTATAGCTTGGCAAATTTGTTTGCTATAATGGGTTGAATTCAATTTTAGTAGAGATGCAAACATTTAAAGCTAGTTCTGGAATTCATTTCCACTGCATTCTGACTCAATGCCATTAAGTTTTAAATCCATTTTCTTAGAATCCAGACAAGTTTATCAAGAAAACAAAAGCAAGCATGGGATGATATCGAAGCTTGGTTAGTTTTCACTAAAGGAAATGAAGGAAATTTAACCTTAACATCAGTCCAAAGGATACTGATTCATCAAAGACGTCTTCCCAACCCTGAAATATCATCAAAGAAGAAGCAAGACCAAGGCAACAAACTACTTTCAGAAAGTTCACAACACACGATTCATGATCAAAGCACTAACAAACAAAGGCAATGAAAACTCGAAAACTTAGCCATACCCACTATCCCCGAGGAAGATGATCTTAAGAAGCACCCTTCTCTTCGTAGAAACATCCATGGCGGTCCCAGATATCTTTATAGCACAGAGAAGTTGCAGAAAGCTTGCTAGACCACGTATGTTACACCAAATTTTCAGGCCAACAGGAATCTTATAGAGAACAAATGAAAAAAGTTTATAGAAGTTTGGTAAAGAAGGAACGGTCAGAATAAGCATGAGGTAAAAGGGAACTTCATTTTCAGGTTGGTTCTTGATTCTTCTTCTTCTTTGTCTTAGTGGGTACCTAGTCTTCCCTTCTTTTCTGGGATTTGATGATACCAGTGAGAGCCATGTGAGCCCTACACCAACCTCCAAACGAAAAGTTGAGCGCCAGCGAAGCTAATTTTCTAAGTCCATACATAACAATATCTAAACAAGTAGTTCACATCTCATTCAAACAAGAGCCCACCACCCTTTTTTTATTACATAGTCTTTGCTGACATGGACATTTTGGTTTTCATATACTAACACATATGTTAAAGTCGAAAATTATGTATTTTAAATAAATTATTCAATAATTAATACATAACATCATTTTATAAATGGGATAAACAATCTTATATCCAACCTTTTAATTAAATAAATTAATAAATAACATGATTTTATAAATAAGGGATAAACAATCTTAAAGTCTCAAAATCAAATTAATTTGACTATTTTAATAATAAAAATTATAAATCAGCCAATTTTTTAATTTAATTTTAAAATTTTGATTTAATTTATCTTAATAATCTTTTTTGTTAAATGTTGATCAGTTAATTTTATTAAAATAGTCATTTTTTATAAACTAAAATAAACTGATTAATATTTATTTAACAATTTTTTCAATTAAACTTTAAATTTTTTATAAATAAAGGTAATCTTAATCATTTAATTTTTAAATTCTTTAA
>JANSVA010000216.1:37956597-37974377 GCA_025504915.1 Erythroxylum reticulatum
TAATTAGAATATAATAAAGATATATATAAACTAAAATGGATAAGATATAAACAAAAAAAGCTAAATTAAATAAACTACAATTGTACATTAAAACAATAGTCTATTTTGTAATTTAAAAAAATCAGAAACTATTTTATAAATTAAAAAAATTACCAAAAACAATACCTGATATTAATTTATACCAATACAGTACCGTACCAGAATTTAATCCAGTACCAAATCCGGTATAATATCCATAACATTGCAGCCAACAAATATATATATGATGATTACGTTTAGAATAATATTTTGTTTTCTTCAGTTTTTCCAACTGTTCTTTTCTCTTGGCAGTACATTTCTTATCCTGCTATTTACTATAAAGTGATAAACACGGCAAGTCCTTAGCCTGTCCATTTAATTGCCTACTGCCTTTATAATTTTAATCTATATATATTTCTATAATTCATCTAATTGACTTGTCAATAATTTAAAATTAGGTAAAATACTTAAATTAATTTTAAATAAGAAAACAAAATACAAATTTAATCACTAAACTGTAAAAAAAGATATTAAAATATTCAAGTTTATTTGAGAACAAAATACCATAAAAATAAAATTTAAGAAGTGACAAAATTTTAATTCTATACCCTTTCAAAAAATGTATTTTAATAGTTTTTCAGAATTATTTTTATTTATTTTGTTAACAAAAAGATAGGTGAATATTAAATGTGACCTTCTTATATATTTCTACCTTTTTGTCTCCCCGCTTGTTTTGTTCCAAAAATTTCTTCATGTGATGGGACCACCACCTTGAACATGTTGAAGCACCAACTGGATGAGAGTCTCCTATAAAGGGATAATCGCAGGTCTTGATGATTTATTGAATACGAAACTACACTACAATTCTTCTCTTAGAACAGATAAGTAGAAATGGCAAGGATAAACTATCAACTGCGTTTAGTAGTAGTAGCAATGATGCTGCTGAAGTCATTGTTATTACTACTGCAAGGCCGGGGCTCTAATGCGTGTCTGGAGGAAGAGCGAGTTGCTCTCTTGCAGCTCAAAGCTTCTTTTAATCGCAAATATCCTTATGAATCCTACGGAAAGCGTACATGGGGCAAAGACGATGACTGTTGCAAGTGGGCTGGTGTTGGCTGTAACGCCACAACAGGTCGAGTCTACGAGCTCATTCTTGACTATTTTAGATACCGGGCAGAATTTGAAGATAATTGGTACTTCAATGGCTCCATGTTTCTTCCATTTCAAGAACTCCGAAGCCTTAGTTTACAAAACAATCATATTGTTTGTTGCGTGAAGAATGAAGGTTCTTTAACACTTTTATTTTCTTATCAAATCACTCATAAATACAAATTATGTCTCAAACTTGTGATATTTTTGATATGCAGGTTTTGAAAGATTGACGAATATGATTAATTTGGAGTATCTTGATTTGAGTTATAATGAACTGGGAAGCGCCGTCTTACCATCCGTGGCGACTTTTTCATCATTGAAGTCTTTATACATGAGTGAGATTGGATTGCAAGAAATAAGCGGTATATATGAGTTTATATATATATCCTAATTTTAATTCTTATGAATAAGCTATATTTAATCATATATATTCATAATAATAGCTAACTAATAATAAAATAAAATCAAAAATTCGGCAGGTTCATATATATATAATTTTTTTAATTATATTTCTATAGGTATAGAAGAATTACAGAAGCTGAGGAACTTAGAGGTCCTTCATTTGGGAGATAATGATTTGAACAACAACGTATTACCATTGTTGCGTGGATTTCACTCTCTTAAAACTTTAGATATTTCTTTCACTCAGTTAAAAGGATCAATTAACATGAAAGGTTGGTTGATATTTTCTTTTAATCATTAAAAAAATGATATTTGGATTTAATTGTGTTAATAATATCTAAGCAAGTTTGTGTTTTGTTTGGGTTGCTCACAAGACTTGGTTGCTTTGTTCAATCTGAAGGAGTTAGACGCTAGCGGCAACAACATTGACAAGTTTCTTGTACCTAAAGGTATACTCAAATCTTATTTAATAACATAATTAATTATACACTGCACATAATTTGTTCACCCACTTAAACCATGTATGTTTTATTTATTTAAATAAATGTATTAGTTAGAATGCAAGCAACCCACCATAAATAAACTTTGACAGTTGAATTCATATTTAGTTATCAATTAATTGCTTCTTGTAGATATTGAAGGTCAAAGCAACATAAGCGTCCTTTGGCTAGACCACGGTGTTTGCAACGGAAGTAGCTTTCAGCTGGAATCATTAAAAGCGTTCTCAAACCTTAAGTCCTTTCATTTAGAATTCAATAATTTCACAAAAGTATCATTTTCACAAGGTAAGTTAAACAAATATTTTTATTTGAATTAAAATTAGAATTGTCTTTGCACTTATGTTAAATTTTATATAACTTTTCTTTTCTTTTCTTCAAAATAGAGATGAATAATGTGAAAGAGTTATACCTGGATGGGTCTTCTTTGGATGTGAACTTTTTACAAAGTCTTGGTGCTCTTCGTTCTCTTCGGACTTTAAACATGGACGGGATCAATGCAAATATCCCCACTTTCCAAAGTAAGTCTATACAATGTTTCAATTAGTCAACTTATTATTTCCTTTTTGACTAATCTTTTCCTATAATTGCAGGCTTGTCAAATTCCAGTCACTTACTACAGTCCATTGCAAACATTACCTCACTCGAAACTTTATCATTGTCAGGTTTTGGACTCACTGGCAGCATTCAAGGTTAGCTATTTTCCTTAATAGTAAAATTTCTAGTCTGTACTTATTGTCTATCCCTCTAATCTCCTTCTCTTTAATATACATTTAGGATTATGTCACCTCACAAATCTTCAAAAGCTCGATCTTTTTGACAGTAATCTGAGTGGTAATTTGCCCCATTGTTTGGTGAATTTGACACTTCTTCAAGAATTGGATCTCTCTTATAACCACTTTATTGGAAAATTTTCACAATCTCCACTAAAATTCCTCACTTCTATCACGTCCTTAACACTGAGAGACAATCAGTTTGAAATTCCAAGTTCACTTTCTCCATTGTTCAACCACTCCAAACTCAAGAACTTTGATGCTTGTGAAAATGAAGTTTATACAGAAACAGAGGCGGTCAATCGTAATTTGACGCCTAAGTTTCAATTGGAGAGTCTTTTGTTAAGTTCCACTTCTGGAGGAGGATCATTTCCTAAATTTTTGTACCATCAACATGATTTGCAAGATGTTGACATTTCTGGCATACCAATGATAGGATTGGGCTCTCCAAGTTGGTTACTAGAAAACAATACAAAATTGCAAAGCCTTATTCTCTCCAATTGTTCTCTTTCGGGATCTTTGGGTTTTTCAGCTCGTAATCCTAATGCAACTTTAAGGGATTTAGACATCTCTAGGAATCAACTTTATGGTTACATTCCAACTGAGATGTGTGCATATTTTCCAAGGTTAAAGTGGTTAGATCTATCGGCAAATGAGTTTATTGGAAGTATTTCGGAAAGTTTGTCTAATTGTTCTTTCTTAACGGTGTTTGTCGTGCGTGATAACAAACTATTTGACAAAGTTCCGAAGTGGATTGGAACAATGAATTCTCTTCGACTGTTGGATCTTTCAAAAAACATGCTTTTTGGAAGCATACCTGCAATATTGGGAACTTTACGGTTGCAACAGATTTATTTGTCGGAAAATAGATTGGAAGGACCTTTTCCTAATTTATTTTCCCATTCCAATACTTTGAAAGTTCTGGATCTCAGTCATAATTGCTTAATTGGTATCATTCCTGAGTGGATTGAAAAGTTTTATAAGTTAAGGTATCTTCTCTTAAGTCAAAATAATTTTATAGGAGAGATCCCAATTAATTTATGGAAGATGACGAATGAGTTAAGGATAGTTGATCTTTCACATAATAAGCTCTCTGTACTCTGTACCAATTATTTGTATAAGCGTAAAAAGGGAACTTTTGGTGCTAGATTTGATCTTATTGGAGAGTTTGAATTTGTATTGAAGGGAAATATTTTTAGTTTCAAAATGAAGCAAATCTTTGGCATCGATTTTGTTGGATTGGATCTTTCCAGGAACAATTTGAAAGGTCAAATTCCTTATGAATTTGGAAGTATTCAAGGTATCAACCTTTTGAACCTATCACATAATAGTTTATTCGGACCTATTCCTTCCTCATTCTCAAACATGTCCAAAATTGAGACTTTGGATCTTTCTTGCAACAACTTGAGTGGAACAATTCCTCATCAGCTTACAAAGCTAAACTTCTTAGAAGTTTTCAACGTGTCTTACAATAACCTTTCTGGTCAGACACCCAACAGAGTTGCTCAATTTGCCACATTTGATGAGAGTAGTTACGAAGGGAATCCTTTTCTTTGCGGGTTACCACTATCGAAGAATTGCAATTTAGAAACACCCACACCACCATCCTCAAATGATGATGAAGTTGATGACAGGCTTGTCGACATGAATGTCTTTTACATAAGTTTTTTTGTGACTTTTACTATTATATTAGTCACAGTGTTTGCAATTTTGTACATAAACCTATATTGGCGAAAAGCATGGTTCCACTTTGTCGAGAAGACTATCGACAGTTGCTACTACTTTTTTGTTGATAATTTTTCTTTTCTATCAAAATTAGGGATAAGATAATTTATAGATGTAATATGTTATCTTTAAAGTACTCTTTGATCATCTATTGATTTACAATAATAATGGATGTTGCTCATGAATTATGTTAATGTCTGTAATACCAATTTTTATTTTTATTTCAATTTCTTAAATAGAGTTGATGCTTGTGTAAATTTGTTATACTCGATTATAAATGATATTAGTTCTTTAATATTATTCAGCATTCTACCGAAACTCTCTAAGGAATAAAAGTAAGTAACCAATGTATAGAATACGAATAAAAGTAAAAAATCGATCTCTAACAATTACATAAAAGGAGAAACCATTAGAAGACAATACCTCTTCTTTCAAAAGATTGTCAAGTTCCATCTTGCAATCATCTAACCTCCTAAGATCAGAGCTGTCGACTACCCAAAACAAGCCATCAGTTTGCTCAAAGTAATTCCTCCAATACGATCTAATCGTTTTTTGCCCCCAACATCCCATATGTTCATGGTATACCTGATAAGCAACAATACCATTTTTCTGTTAATCCAACACAATCCACAAGTAACATGCTTGTGCATACATGACTTCACTACAGTTACTATAGTAGCCACCAATGCACTTCTTATTGATTCAAGGACATTACACTTTTTTTTTTTTGGAGAAAGTAACAACAAGGACATTACACACACACACACATACACATACTCACACACACACACAGAGATATATATATATATATATAGATGCTTGGTCATAAACCTATTTGGTCACTTCTAATTACATAAATCAATAGTTCAAATCACAGTCAAAGGGGTGGGCATTTCGCATTTCAGATGTGCTGAAAATAATGATATCTCTAATTATAGAGAGAGAGAAATTGGCTTACTTTTGCTAATTGATAGTTTGATATTTCAGCCAAGGGTAGGGCTAATAATGCTGGTGTCCTCCCCATTGATCTTCAGTACAATTGTTGTCTTCCCATAATTGTCAAGGCCCCTAAACGGCTTACAAGAATTTCAGAACACTGTATATACTTACACATAACAAAGAGACAAAGATGAAAGAGGACACCCACCATAAGTATACGCATTTCCTTCTCCTTCCTTTTGATTTTAAGAATGATGCCAAGCAATCCCATTGCACTTAAGATTTCTTTCTTCTTCCAAGATGCGTTTTTACTACAATTTATAATAAGAAGTTAAGAACACACACATTTAGGGACGAGAAAACTAAAAGTTAAGCCAAACCCATCTAGTTATTCAACCTAGTCAAGCAAATTAACTCAAAAACTAACCAATTGATCTCGTAGATTGCGGAAAACAAACCTAAATAGTTGAAAACTAGAAGAAGAGGGCCATTGTCAGATTGCACCTCCACGAAGATCCAACAGCGAAGGGGGAATGGACGGCGAGATGGAAACAAGACGAGATCCAAGCAAAATGAGTGAATTTACTATAGAAAGTGATTAAGATACGAACTTTACTGTCAAATCTTGATTTCAGATGCTGTTTAGTGATCAGGTCCACTCGTAAGGGCTCAAGAACTTTGAGCAAAAGGCCCAATAATCAAAACCAGTTTGGCAGGAAAATTTGCTGATTTTTGGACTCAAAGGATTTTCAAGATCAGGGAAAAAAGAAAGTTCTCATCTTTACTTCATTTTGCTTTCTCTGCTTGGATTTCCTGTAACCCTTGACATTGATCAATGGCCAAAGACACTGCCCAACTGAGCGCTGCTAAGGTATCGTACAAGAACACCTGGTCGAAAGGAAACCGGCAAGAGGAAGCTCGGTGGGTGAATGTGATTGGGGACATATTGAAGAACAAAGGAGAGTACGTGGAGGCACTAAGGTGGTTGCGAATTGATTACATAGTATCCATAAACTACTTGCCTGAGAAGCACTTGTTGCCCACTTGTCAGTCTCTCGGTGAAGTCTATCTCAGACTGCAGCAATACCAGGATGCCTTGGTTTTTCAGCGGAAATTTCAAGCTTTTGTTTTGCGTTTTTCTCTGATTTAGGGTTTAAGAATTGAATGTGTCTAAATGATTGTGTCGGGTTTTAATTTTGGACTCATAGATGTAATGAATTGTGAAAGACATGTGAGTTTTCGAATTGGGAATGTGTCGGTAGAAAAAGCATTTGGAACTTGCCAAAGATGCCAATGACCTCATTGAGCAACAAAGAGCGAGTACTCAACTTGGTCGGACATACCGTGAGATGTTTTTGAAGTCCGACGAAGACCATTACTCAATTCGAAATGCCAAAAAGTATTTCAAGTCAGCCACGAGGCTTGCTGAGAAGCTCAAGAAAAATCCACCCACTAATAAAACATCTTTTGTGAAAGAGTACATTGATGCGCATAACAATATTGGAATGCTTGAAATGCATCTTGACGACTTGGTAGAAGCGAAGACAATGATTACCGACGGGCTAGAAATATGTGATGAAGAAGAGATTGGTGAAGATGATGATTGTAGAAGTAGACTCCATCACAATCTTGGAAATGTTTATATGGAACTGAGAATATGGAAGGAAGCTCGGGAGCACATTAAGAAGGATATCATAATTTATAACAGAATTGGGCATTGCCAGGGGGAGGCAAAAGGTTATATTAATCTTGGAGAATTGCATTACAGGATTCAGAAATATGAGGAGGCTATTCGTTGCTATGAAAAAGCACTTGATCTGGCACAATCCATGGATGATGAGGATGCTTTGGCTGGACAAATTGACCAAAACATTGATACTGTTAAAGAGGCAATTAAAGTAATGGAAGATCTGAGGAAGGAAGAACAGAATTTTAGAATTTCACGTGCTGCTAGAGGTACAGCGTGTGAAAGAAAGTGTTTCGTTCATCAGATGCCTCACTAGACCGTCTCATTGAGAAGTCAAGCATTGGGTGTTTACATTGCTTCAAATTTCACTCAACCTGGCCGTCTTTCTCTTCGACTCAACCATTGTCATCACATTGAGTGAAATTTCACTCATTTAGCTAGCATGTGAATTATGTGAATGCCAAGCTTTAGCTAAATGTGTTACCTAATATTCCAAACGCTAAAAGTTACCCAATCAATTTTCTAAATATTTAGATAATAAGCACTTAAATTGTATACTCCATCCCCTATAGTTTTTAATTTATCTCAATGGACATCAGTGAATGCATTATACTATTTTGGGAGTAAGTCCTTCAGTTCTTTCTATAAGTTCCATCATGTGTTCTCATTGTCCTTAAACTTTTGAGTTTTTATGGCTAAGGGGGATGGATGCATTCTTTAGTTGTTAGATCTGATTTCAGATGTATTGTAATGTTGTTTGTACCAACCATATTTCATGTTGGATATGAAACCGGCTGAATATTTGCTTTCAAACACCATGCATGTCTGATTTATCTTGACTTTTTCCCGAATATTGACTGACAAGAAAATTAAAAAATGTTACGCGGAGTAATAATCTGTAGATGAATGGCATTTGATATGTAATGTATGCTATCATTTTCATTTTACATTGCTTTATTTACATAACTTCTTATTTGGATTTTAGAGTTATGGACAAAGTTAAATCATTTAAATAGAAAATGCTGGCATGTGCATATCATCCCAGTCTGACTTCTTGTTTTTTGTAGATAGAGGACTTAAGAGCTAATGAATATAGTAGTGAATCTCATTCTACATTGTTTGTGCAATTTAAAACTGTATTTTATGGTGTTAGCATCATGACTTTACAAAGCGGAAGAAGAGAATAGCAAATGAACTTTGTGACAAAGAGAAGCTAAGTGATTCATATCTGATTCTTGGGGAATCCTACCAAAAGCTCAGAAACTTCAAAAAGTGATAAAATGGTTTAACAAGAGTTGGGAGACATATAACTCTATCGGAAACTTGGAGGTAAGTTGGTTGTTAGTAGTTTTTTATTGCATATATCAGTACAGTCTTTGTTCTTGGAAAAGTATCAGCAGCTAATTTTTATGAAGTTGCAATGTACGGAAGGACATATATTGTTTCAGCAACATTTAACATATTTTTTGTAGTAAAAATAGACTAACATTTCCTTAAACTTCCAGGGCCAAGCATTGACCAAAATCAACATTGGCGATGTCCTGGACTGTGATGAGGATTGGATGGGAGCGCTAAGTGCATTTGAAGAAGGTGTGGAAAAACTGTATAGTTAGGAGACTATTTTAGGAAAATATATTGTAACAGATTGTATCCTTAAGTTAGGATATTATTGGTCAAGATTCTGATAGGATTGGCTAAGATTCTGATAAGATACTCCATGATTTATGGGTATCTACCAGATTTGGATACTAGGTTTTTGTATATATATTTAGCTAGTAGTGCTGTTACAAAAACACATGAGAAATACACTTTCTGCTTAATTTCTGACAGAAGGCTATAGTTATTCATCTGTCGTTTATTTTATCCTCAAAATTTTCCATTGTGTTAAATTCTTAGTTTGCTGAGCATGGACTGGTTAGTTGAATACCTCATATTAGCATATGAAAAGGCAACTCTTTACACCTTTAATAGGCTTCTTCAACTCTTATGCAATAAAAATGATTCCCTTTCTATTGCTTTAGATGTTAAGGAAGTTGCATTTTTGTAAGTTTGACTTACCTTAGCTACTAGGCTTAAACACACATACCTTGAGTCCAAACCAGTAAATTATCAGGAGCAAGTGGTGCATACTAGTTATCTTTAAAATCATCTCTGTTCTTATAAAAGCTAGCAGTCTATAGTTTTGCAAAAGTTATGTTTCATGTCTGTGAAGATTAAGGAGAACATAATTGATATTACGTGATGTTATGTTTATCTCACAAGTAACAGGTTACAACTAATAAACAATAAGAAGATAATATTCTATTTTTTATTTCTTATTTGGGCAGCTTGAAGCATGCTAAATTGTTCTTACTTGGACTTGGAAGTAAATAAAATTTGGTCTTTCTTGCATTTTGTCATAATGGTTATGCTAATCCTTATTCATTTTCCTCATACACAGAATTGCCTCTGAGGCTAAACTCCCCTCTATTCAATTTACAACACTAGAGAATATGCATTACAGCCACATGATAAGATTTGATAATGTTGAGGGGGCTAGGTAAAGTTTCTTTGCGATAAGCATTTCGACTGAGAGTAGTACTAACTCAGTAAGATTGCAACTTAGTTTTCTTGGCATAAACAGTAGTTTATTTGTTAAAATCTGATTCTCTTTTGTAGGAGGTTGCAACTTGAAATTGACAATTTAAAACAGCTAGAAATCAGGGAGCTTGAGAAGCAAAAATCAACAAGAGATTATTGCTCTGAGACTGATAAATAAGAGGGTGATTATTTATCAGAAAGTAAATCTAAATCAATGGGCAAGCTCTGTTCTACAAGATCACAGACTTTGGAAAGTATTGAAATCATGAATGATGTGGCCCTAGTTTCACTCCTTCAGTCCAGTAAACGCCGATCAAACGTCAAAGCAGCTCGGGCTGAAAAGTAAAAAGTTCATGAAAATTTTACTAAAGCTTCTAAAAAATGTTTTACTAGTAACCAACAAACAGTTGTTGGCCGGAAAAGAATTAGAGTGGTCCTTTGATGATGAAGACGATTTTCCAAAATGAGAGTGACATTTCAAAGGAGAAAACTACTAAATGCCCAGTAGAGGATGTTGCTACTTCTGATGAAAGTGGGTATCAGTTTTTAACCATATCACTTAATATCTTCTTTGTGGTAATTCTAATATGTCTTTTTCTCACTACAGTAAGAAGGAAAAGCAATTTTGGTGGTTGTGCATGTAGATTTCAGGTACACAAACATCTTAATCAATATATGAGATACTGTTTCCGTGTTAATCTGGTGTCTTAGTACTTAATACTTTTGGCATGGCAGGATAGCCCAGCTGTTGCCTCCCATTGTGCTACCAGTTCATGTGGTCCCATTAATGTTGAAGGAAGTGCAAGTTCATACAAATTTAGGACTCCTAATATGGTGACTACTGGCAAAGTTCTCAGATCTTTGAGCACAAATGAAAATGCTTCCACATTTGATCTTGCTACCAGTGGCTCTGGACATGAGATTGACATATCTGAAAACCGAACTGATAAGCTCAATCCTGGCCATCTCAACTTAAATAATTCCAACTGATGCACCACAGTGAGTATTTCTTGATTTATGTGCAATAGAGAGTAAACACATCTTTGTCGTGATTTGTCATGGTAGGAGGTTATTATCCGATTTTAATTCATTCCAGATATCAGTTATGAAGGACATTCTGCTTGTTAACTTACTCTACTTAATAGTGCCATCTAGCTAACTCCATTTAGCATGTGATCTACGCAAGGATGGATCCATCAAGGCGTAGGGATCAGTAGCCACACTGAAGAGATTTTAAAAATTATATTTTGTCAGCAATTGGTTTAGTAATTTTTACTTTTGGCCAGCTTAATAAATCAATACCCAGAACAAGGTCTAGTTGTTAAGTTGAGAGGTTATTGTTTTCAATTTGTTTCTTGTCGTTGCACAAGAAGCCTCTCGCTGATGCACTTAATGGTCTTTGCATATCGCAGTGAGATAGCAACTTTGCTTATTGGAGTGGTTATTTTTTCTTATTTCCTGTTTTTATGTTCTCATTCTCATTGTTGTAGCTTCTTCTTTGTTATCATCATTGTACTTTAACTTCTTGTGTTTGTTGACTGCAACAATATACCACCTTCAGAATCGACAATTGCTTGATTCAAGTGGAGGCAGGCTCATACATTGCTGTTGATAACTTGGACATTAGTAGTTAAAAGTTGAACCGGCATGCTTATATTATCTACTTCTATCTATGGACAGGAGAACAAAGGGTAGAAACAATTGTTGAAGTAACTTTCAATTGAAAATTTTTCTATTGTGTGCATGCATAATTGTCACCAGCCACCATTTCATGCAATTGATAGAATATTCAATATATTATCTTCTTAGGTCTCCTGCCCATCATTCATTAGATGAAATATGCTGATCAAGTTCTGGAGTCCCGTGAATCATTGGATACTTTTAAGAATGGCCCAGGAAACATTATGATTGAAGTTTCTATTGCTGGTATGATTTACTTTTCTTATTTTGGGAAGTTATAATAGCATCAACTTTTCCAATGTGCCCTGTAACAATACTACAGAACACAGAATTTTGTGTAAAACTCGGATGCCCAGACTGTGGGCTCTGCCTTCAATATATAGAATATGTACAAATGATCAAATCCCGTAATTCTAGTTACAGAAATAATATTCCCTAATTATCGTAGAATATTCTAATCTAAAGATGGTAAGTAATTGCAAAGAATATTAGTGATACTATAGAATCTGAACAGATGTCATTGACACCCCCTCAAATTGATGCTACTGAATTAATCAGCATCAATTTGCTAAAAAAGAATTGATGTCGAGCACGAGTGAGAGGTTTAGTGAAAATATCATCAATTTGACAATCGGTAGAGATGTGAGGAAGAGTAATAGAACCATTGTCAAACACTTCACGGATTGAATGACAGTCTACCTCAATATGTTTTGTACGCTCATGAAATACAAGATTGGCTACAATCTGAATAGCACTTATATTGTCGGCATGTAGAGGAGTAGGACTAGGTTGCGGATAACCCAACTCAGAAAGTAAACCACGTAACCAAGTAATTTCAGAACAAGCGGCTGACATAGCACTATATTCAGCCTCAGTTGAACACTTAGAGACTTTGTCTTGCTTTTTACATTTCCAAGAAATCAAGGCATTGCCTAAATAAACACACCAACATGTAGTAGAACGTCGCGTATCGGGGCAACCAGCCCAATCAGCATCACTATAGGCAGCAAGGTGAAGAGATGAATTAGTAGGAAAAAACAACCCGCGGGTAGGAGTACTAAGAAGATAGCGGATAATTCGCTTGACAGCTACCATATGTAAATGTCGTGGTGAGGCCATAAATTGACTTACTAAATTGACTGCAAAAGATATATCTGGTCGAGTAATAATCAAATAAACTAGACTGCCAACTAGTCGCCGATATAATGTTGGATCAGGAAGGATATCACCTTCATCTTGTTGATATTTGACATTGACTTCCATAGGAGTATCGAGTGGAGTATAATCTTGTAAGCCTGCTAAACTGATGATGTCATTAAGATATTTCTGTTGATTGACAAATATGCCATTGCTGCTTTTGTATATCTCAAGTTCCAGAAAATAAGCAAGATGGCCAAGGTCTTTCATATGAAACAAAGTATGAAGAGCGACTTTAAGTTGCTGAATCTCACTAATGTTAGTACCCGTAATGATGATATCATCTACATAGACGAGTAAAAGGACAACACCTTGGGAAGTCTTTCGTAAAAATAAGGAAGGATCATACTGACTTTGTACAAAACAAAGCTGAAGAAGTGTTTGTCGAAATTTCTCAAACCAAGCTCGAGAGGCTTGTTTCAACCCGTATAATGAGCGCTTCAAGCGGCACGTATCTGTAGCATTAGAAGTAGTCAATCCTAGAGGGAGACGCATGTAAATTTCTTCTTTTACATCCCCATGAAGGAATGCATTTTTAACATCCATTTGGTGTATAGGCCAAGCTTGAGAAGCTGCAATAGCCAACATTAGTCGAATAGTAGTCATTTTTCCAACTGGAGCAAAGGTTTCCTCTTAATCTATCCCATATTCTTGACAGTTGCCAAGGGCCACCAATCAAGCCTTATATCGATCTAAAGATCCATCAGATTTAAGTTTGATAGAAAACACCCATTTACAACCAATGGGAGTGATAGATGGTGGACATGAAACAATATCCCAAGTATTATTTTGTTGCAAGGCATCTAGCTCCTCTTGCATAGCTTGCTTCCAACAATCATGCTTAACAGCTTGTGAGTAACAAGTAGGAATACTAACAGAAGCTAATGTTAAAACAAAGGATGTATGAGTACTAAATCTCTTAGAAGAGTAGCCATACCTGTTGGGACGATGGGAGATACGGGTGGACCTTCGAAGTGGGGGAAGCCTTATGTCAGGTGCTGGTGGTAGTGAAGACGCTTGCGGAGATCCCTCAGAATAGCCCTCGTTCCTCTTTCGTTTTACATACACAACACCAGGCCTAAATCATGTAATAGAAGACTGAGGGACAATATTATAGGAAGTGGGCTCCTCGTCAAAAGAAGGAAGAAGAGAGTGAGACAAGAAGTTAGGTGTAGGGCCATAAAGAGGGAAAAAATATTGTTTTTCGAAGAATATAACATTGCGAGATATTCGAACTCTTTCAGTAGTAGGATCATAACACATATAATCTTTTTGGTGTGGTGCACAACCAAGAAAAGCACATCTAACAAATTGAGCAGAAAGCTTAGTTCGTTCATGAGGAGGGAGAAGAACAAAACAAACACACCCAAAAGGACGTAAATGAGTATATTTAGGTGGTTGGCAATGAAGATGAAAATATGGTGATTGATGGTCAAGATTAGGTGAAGGAAGTCGATTAATTAAATGGACAGCTGTGGATAGAGCCTCAACCCAAAATTGTGGTGGAACAGAGGATTCAAGAAGTAAGGAACGCACCATATCAAGAAGGTGACGATTTTTTCTCAGTTACTCCATTCTGATAAGGTGTATATGGACAACTCCGTTGAGAAATAATGCCTTTTTATTGAAGATAATCTTGGAATTTTGTGGACATATTCCCCTCCAGAATCAGAACGAAAGATTTTGATACTTTTAGAAAATTGGTTTTCGATTAAAGCTAGAAATTTTTGAAAAAATCAAAAACTTCAGATTTACATCGCAATAAATATACACAAACAAAACGACTATGGTCATCAATAAAGGTCACAAAATACTTATAATGTGCATGAGATATAACTGATGAAATCCCCCATAGATCACTATGTATTAAATCAAAACGATGAGACGAATGTGGTTCATGAGATGGGAAAGGAAGACCTTTGCTTTTTCCCATTTTGCAACTAGAGCAATTGAAGGTGACGTCTTTATAAGAAAAAGGAATTTTATTATCGAGAAATTGAACAAAACTCTATCGTATTGAAGAAGAAGAGAATTGTGAAAACTTTCTGTCTATCTCACTTTAGCTAATCACTGTTCATCGTTTTATATAAATGCACGACTTAACCGAGAAAGTAAAAACTACACTAGCTAATCTTGATAACTAACTGAAAACATTGAAAACCGTTAATAAATAATCTTCATCCCCCCCTCAAGTTGGAGCTTGTAAGAAATCGAACAAGCCCAACTTGGCAATAAAGGCGGTAAAAGCAGGAGTAGGAAGAGACTTGGTGAAGATATCGGCAATCTGGGTAGAGGACGAAGTGTGGGATAACGAAAGAAACCCCTTGCGCAGCTGGTCATGAACGATGTGACAATCAATATCCAGATGCTTGGTCCGCTCGTGAAAATACTGGGTTAGTAGCAATGTCGAGGGCGGCCTGATTGTCTCACTTCAGAGAAACAGGAAGAGTGACGGGAATCTGAAAATCGCCCAAGATATAAGAGATCCATAAAAGCTCACAAACAACGAAGCTCATACTGCGATACTCGTCTTCGGCAGACGATTTGGAGACCGTGAATTGCTTCTTCGATCTCCAAGAAATCAAGGAGGAACCCAGAAACACACAAAACCCTGAAACAGAATGACGAGTATCAGGGCAAGCTGCCCAATCGGCATCGCAATATGCTGTAAGGTGAAAAGACGAATCAATAGGATAAAATAACCCCAAAGAAGGACAACCCCTCCAAATACCGTAAAACATGTGCCGCCTGCCAATGGGTGACCGTCGGAGCATGAGCAAATTGACTGAGCTAATGTACAGCGAAAGTGATATCCGGCCGGGTGTAACCCAAGTATAACAATTTCCCGACCAACTGTCGATAAAGCTGAGGATCCTCAAGAAGCAAGCCATCTGTAGCGGTCAAAACCAAGCCCTTTTGTAGAGGAGTAGTGGTAGGCTTACTACCCATCAAACCGGCAGCGACAACCAGATCCAACACATACTCCCTCTGGTTGACGTAAAGACCACGAGAAGACCGGGCAATCTCAAGGCCCAAAAAATACTTAGCATACCGAAGATCTTTGATAGTAAAAACAACATCTAAAAACTCCTTCACTTTCTGAATTTCCTCGGCTGAATCGCCAGTGAGCAACATATCATCGACGTAAACCAAGAGAAGCAAAAAACAGGCAGAGGTCTTCAAGGTAAATAAGCAATGATCATTCGGGGACTGTTGAAAACCATAGGATTGTAACTGAGAAGTGAGTTCAGCATTCTACTGCCGAGAAGCCTGCTTCAGACCATATAACGAGCGCTTCAATTTACAAACATCATTGGGGCCAGCTTGCATATAACCTTAAGGTGGAGTCATATAGACATCCTCTTCCAGGAACCCATAAAGGGAGGCGTTATTGATGTCAAGCTGGTGTAAAGGCCACTACTTAGCAGCTACAAGGGCAAATAATATCCTCATCGTAACAACCTTGGCCACCGGTGAGAAGCTGTCATTATAGTCAACTCCCGCAATTTGAGTATATCCCTTTGCTACCAAATGAGCCTTAAATCTATCAACCTCCCCATTCGGTTTCAACTTCACCTTGTAGACCCACTTAGAACCAATTGCCTTCTTCCCTTCAAGTAACTGTGTAAGCTCCCATGTGCCATTGACTTCAAGAGCAGCTGACTCTGAATTCATAGCCGCAATCCAGTTAGGATCTTTGCTTGCATGGAAATAAGATGTGGGCTCATAAACGGCAGAAACATTGGCAAGAAATTCAACATAAGATGCACTAAAATTAGGGCTCATAGTAAACGGAAAAGTATTAGGAGTGTAAGGAGAAGAAGACGGCACATTGGGAGACGTCAAATAGGAGGGCCCGCTGCGTACATGGGAGACAAAATCACTGAGCCAAGATGGTTGTTGCCTAGCTCGACCACTCCGCCTAAATGGTAATGCAGGGTCTGAAAGAAGAGGTGGGTCTGGAAGACCAGGTTCATCAAGGTTAGATTGGGCTGAAGCGCCAGCATCAATCATCCGCAAAGACGAGCCATCAGACTTGAGGGTAGATGAGCCATCATTAGGTGCAACAGAATCGCTAGAAGAAGATGGTAAAAAACAATCATCCTGCACAAGTGAAGGGAAAGCAACAGAACGTATAGGAGCGTCAGTGTCGACAAAATGTTTGAAAGGAAAAACATCCTCATAAAAACAGACATCTCTAGAGACAAAACAACTCTTCGTGTCCAAATCATATAACTTATATCCTTTCTGGCTTGGAGAATGCCCAAGATAAACACTGCGGAAAGCTCTAGAATCCAACTTGTCTTTATGAGGTCTAGTATTCGTAGTGAAACATAGACATCCAAAACATCTGAAGTCATTATAATCAGGCGGCTTCCCGGAAAGTAATTCATATGGAGACACCCAACCAAGGACCTTACTCGACAATCGATTAATAAAGTAAACAGCATGGAGAACACTCTGTCCCCAAAATTGCTTCGGAAGGCCAGACTGAAATAATAAAGTCCGTGCCACCTGAAGTATATGTCGATGCTTCCGCTCCACAACACCATTCTGTTGTGGAGTATAGATGCAAGTCTTATGATGAATAATGCCCTTACATTGGAAAACTGCTTGAGAACTATGACCCAAAAATTCAGAACCATTATCCGTGCGGACGACCTTCACAATCCCTGCGTACTGTCTTTCAACAAATATAAGAAATTGCTCCAGAACATGGCTAGTTTGTGCTATATGTTTCATTAAAAAAATCCAAGTGCATCTGGTTCTATCATCAACAATAGTCAAAAAATAATTTTCCCCACAAAGAGACATTTCTTTATAAGGGCCCCAAACATCAACATGCAACAACTCAAAAGTATTATCTGCTCTTGTATGACTGATGGGAAAGATACTTCGAACTTGTTTAGAAAGAGGACAAACCTCAGATACGAAATCTTCATTATTAACAGAGTTGCTACAAATAGGTATATGCTTCATTACAAGATCAGATGGGTGTCTGATGGATGTCGAATCCACCAAAAATAAATCCCAAACACCAAACGAAAATAATTTGCGCACAGTGGTAAATGGGGTCGATCCACAGAGAATGGAATAATTGATTTTATTAAAATGCCAAAGAACGAATGA
>JANSVA010000216.1:38044590-38085036 GCA_025504915.1 Erythroxylum reticulatum
TAAACCTTCCATATCAAGTCATTTTAAGTTACTAATTTGTTAAATAATTATTTTTATAGTTTATCTATTATATATATGAAAGGTAGCAACTAGAGTTCCTCTTGCAAAGAAGATTTTACTTAAAAGGAAGAAAGTCTAGGGAACTTGGTGTTTCATGAAACTATCTTTCAATGAAATGGGCTTGCCACAAGTCACTTTAGTTGCCTAAACTGAGAAAAGTAACATATGTAGTATGTATATATGTATCCGACACTACCACTTTTCTTATAGGCCAGACGCATAGGCAAACCTGTTCAGTTAAAAAGACCAAGCCCACACAATTTCCGGAAGCACCAACAATTTCAGATTCTGCTTTGGTCTAAGAGACGAGAGAGCCCATGAAAAGCCGCAATTCACATTGAGATTCGAGGTCAAAGCAGAAGCCTATATATGAAAAGCCTTTGTTTGGTTAGTAAGAGCCCAAGATACATAAAAATGGAAAACGAAGCCATTAAAGTGCTTGAACCAAGCAGAAACAAGAGTTCCTTGAGACACGGTGACTTGATTCTTATCTTCCTTTTACATGAACTGTCGTCTTCATTTATCCCCTCACATGATATTAGATATTGATTTGAAACATACACAAAAAAACAAACTTTGATTTGATCTACCACCACTACCATTCCCGACCACATCTCAAGACACGAAATGATTTTGGGATGGTTGAGATAAGTAGCACTAGAAAGGAAAACCTGGCACATTTGGTTATGAAATTACATGTTCATACTTCACTTTCAGTGATCAAGATTTGCCTATCAACTTCCATGTAAAATTAGGAGTTGACCATTACCTTACTTTTAGTTACTTAGATCAGAACATCAAAACCAAATGGGTAGTTGCCCTTTTGTGTATATGTGAACCCTAAAATTGCATTCCAATAGATAAGCTTCTTGTGGCAATCATAAGGCAATAGAAAAATCACTTGGCAATGGAAAAGTCATGTAAGTTATGAAACAAGCTAACTTTCTGTTTTTAACTTTATGTGTGTCCTAAATAAACCTTTTAATTATAGATAGGGATATAAATCCGAGGTTAATATTAAGTCAATGCTCTAAACACTAAACCAGTTCGATTAGTTTAATAGTGAAAACTTTAAACTAGTTAACTTTCCGAATCAGTTTTCAATCTTTCGGCTTGATTTAGTTTAATGATCTTGTTATTAAAAACTGACTAGCTTATTAATTAATTGGATAATTTTCATAAAATATTCAATTTTTATAATTCAAAATAAGTCGATTAATTTTTATTTAATAGTCTCTTTTTTAATTAAACTTTAAATTTTGTATATATAAAAATAGTCTTCTTCAATCTTTTTTCAATTCTTTAATTTTATTCATTATATTTTATAACAATCTAATTTCAATTGAACCTTTTAAATCTTAATTTAATATAATATCAATTAAATTAGATTGTACCGTTAACTTTGGGTCAAATTATCATCAAACCTATTTAGTAAGCCTACTTACAAAGTTTATCTTCGAAGCTGATAACTAATGCTTTGAGATTTTGAAATGATCCCCTTCAAAACCGCTGACATAAACTTTTAAAACAAAAAATATGAGATATACATATACTGTGTGAGTGTGTAAATAAAACAAAGAGATATATGTTATTATTTTATCTTAAAATTGTGGTAAATTCGAAGGACTACTTGATTCAAGAAGCTCGCGGTGCGATATGAATTAGATAAAAATAGAAATCTGTACTAGAAGCAAAGGGTTTGGGGCATTATTGATCTATTTTCTACAAGAGAAATAAAGACCTGGTTGTAAAATGTATCAACTTGTATCGTGTTTTTATAGTGAAAATACTCTCTCTACTATTACCCGAAGACGTAGACTTCATTAGCCGAACCTCATTAAATCTTTATGTTGTTCTTTCTTTACTTTCGCTACTTTAATTGTGTGATTGTGTACGTGAAATATAACAATATATATCACAACATACGCATTGTTCTTAAATTAAGCATTCTATAGGATATCCATTAATTCATACTCAAAATAAAAAGGCTAAAAATGCTTTTATATTTTCTAACAGACCGGGGAAACTAAAATATCCTTAGTGAGAATAGTACATTCAATCTTAGAAAACAAAACTTATATGCATTTAATCAAATATAAATGATGAGCATTTATCCTTAAATGATTCATAAGATCAATATTTTAAAATTCGAATCAAAAGTTAAACTGATAAGACAAAAAGTTTAAAGTTTAAAAAGTTCGATAATATTAGATTATCATAAAACGACTAAATATTGAATAAAATTAAACAAATTTAAATATAATTGAAAGAGATTGCCGATATTATAAAAAAAATTTAAAATTCAATTGAAAAAAGATATTGTCAAATAAAAATTAATTTATTAATTTTAATTTATAAAAATTTATTATTTAATAAAAATTGTGATATTAATTAATAAATTGATAAATTTTTAATAACAAGAGTTTTTAAAATAAATCGAACTAGGAAATTAAAAGTTTTAAAAAATTGAATAGATAACAAATTTTATAATTAAATAATAGATTGTTTATTTTTTTTAATCCATAAGTAAAAAACAATTATACATTTTTTTCAGAAAAATCACGGTGTGGGCAATTTGACTTTTTTTTCTTAAAGGCAGGGTTATGCTCTAGAAAGCTCAAGGAGACACAACGCAAAGCGCAATCTGCACCTTGTAACCAGAAAGATACGCGTGGGGCACAAATGAAAATTTTGTAATGTATTAGGCAAAAATACACATCACGTTCTGTGTCGGGGCTCCTTTTAACTATCATTTCAGTGTGTGGCCTTCTGTGTGATTGGTGTCAGGTTTTCGTTGGATTCCCAAAGTTTATTATCCTGCAACATCTTTTCATTCTTGACATTACCCGTGAAAGTTTCGGGTACATGACCTTCAATGGTGTCTGGACATAGAAAAAGTTAATGGTGGAAAGATTTTGGGTCTATTCCATGTAAGATCTCGCACCTAATTGGGTGGATTTCGTTATTGGACCACTGAAAAAGGTCAGCATCCCATTTAGATTTAGTGGGTGACCAGAAAGTACTGTACTTGTAGGGTCTTGCCTGATCGAAAGACCTCTGGCTAGGGTAGGGACTCCTACTGTTTAACATAACAAGATGTTCCCCTTTACGTTCTTTCTTTCTTTTCCTGAATTTGCAATACCAATTTGGTTCGTTCTAATCACAGATCTGTTTTTTTTTTTTTTTCCTTCCTTCTCCTCAAATAGGTTTCTGAATTATGGACTGAAGGTGATCTTATAGCTTTTTGGAATGATGAATGATATATTGCAGACCGGACAGGATAGTCTTCAACTGAAAATTTCAGTGCAAATTTTATTTTTTTCAAATATAATATCTTGCATGCTCTTGTAAAATAATGTTGGAGGTTGCTATGATATTTTCACTTTGATGCTTAAATTGATTTTTTTTGATAGATGAAGAAGAATAGCATTACAAATTGTTCATCCTTCTTATCAATTAAAAATTTCTTGATTCAACCTCATAACTTGTGGTTTTTAGTTTTGTATCACCATCAATAACATGACTTAAATGAGTCATATTGCACGTAAAATTTGAGAAGAAGTTGATTATATGAATTAACATAGCTTACTAAATTTGCCAAATTATTTATTTCTAAATTATTAGTTAAATACTAAGCCAAAATCAACGTTTTAAAAATTATGACAAAAATTAAACCGATGAAATAAAAAATTTAAGGTTTAAAAAGTTCACAAGTTGAATAAAATTGAATAATTTAAAATAAGATTGAAAGAGATTGTCTTTAATTTAAAGTTTAATTGAAAAGTAAGATCATTAAATAAGAATCGATTAATTTTTAAAAATCGATAAATTAATTAATAAACTGATCGATTTTTTACAACAAAGGTTATTAAAGTAGAACGAATTGATAAATTTACTATTTCTAAATAAGAAAAATTACACTATAATCTTATGGTTATTAATGGGTATAAAGTATGATATATGATAATTAATGTAATACTTGGGAAAATTTTACATAAAAGATCATCGAGTAGGTAAGACAATATACGATCACATGCTCTCCCGTATCAATCCTTGTTTAAGTTACTAATAGTCTAATACTACTATATATTACTAATGGAAGATCTTCATATCTCGAGGATGGTAGCTAATTATGTGTGACATAAACTCTAAAATAATCACCAAATAGAAGAGTTTTGTTCCATTATAGCAAACACAATCAAACAAATATGAAAAGGGTTGTCAATGGACCAACCAATGTAGGAGAATATTAAGAGATCACCTTATTCATATTCATTAAAAATTTAAGATATCTAATATTTTTCTCTTTGAATGTTCGGGATCTCAATTCGCATTATTATATTTTGATTTTTTTAATTTTGTTATTAAATTATAAACTTCATTGGTACTTGTTTGAAGCATGTATGAAAATTTTGATATTTTGTGTACCCTTATTGATTTGCATTGACATTCTTATGCAAGTGTCAGTGGTTTAACCAATAATCATCAAAGAACATAAGCTAAGCTATGATTTTTGTTTTGCAAGTCACTTGCATGCTTCATGTTGCGAGAGATAATCATAAATGACAGGACTTGCTCTTCGTGACCAAATCTCATAAACAATGTGATTTTGTGTTGATTATGTTATTGAGATCACATGTAAAATTAATCTATTATATCTTGAACCTTTTTGGTTTAAATGAGAGGATCAAGAGCAGATCGAATTGGGATATGCTCTTAATGACTTGGGACCATGTATGCATTGGTGCCTGACACTTGCATGTCAGAACCATATGGTACTTCCATATAAAGATTTCATGATATATATATATATACACAATATGATTCTAACAACTTAAAATTATCTAACAGGTTCAATTTAATTAATATTTACTGATTCAACGTGTCTCTATTCCTGACCTGTTACCTTCTCAAATAACTAAGGTGAGAAGCTAACATATTTTAATACCATATTGTTTCTACAACTTCTACACATCTGGTCTTCGTACAATGTCAAGGAGATGATAGTGAAGCACTTGTTCATTTTGGCCTCTCTTTCAAATGTTCTTTCCTTGTCTTTTGAGGTTAGCCCATTGTTCTTTAAGCTTTTATACGATCACTACCTTATTTACGTTAGTAACTAGTTTCTGTGTGTGCTTTTAAATTATTTTCTGGGAAAATTTTCATGAGTGATGCCTTTCTTCTTTCATGGCTTCTCTCTCCCTGTCATTTTCTCTTTTGGTTGTTTGATTGGGATGAAAAAAGAAAGAGAAAGAAAATAACACTCACTAGTTCCATTAGTTTTAAGGTACCTTTCACATCTCTGAATAAGACCTTCCATTTCAAGGTGAAATATTTAACTGGTGAGGCTTGATCTCCTTTATAGTTTGTACTTCTCTACAATGCACCTTGTGTTTTAAAAATATTTTTATGATATTAAAAATATTAAAGGAACAATTTGATAAATTTTTTTCAGTTTTAATACAATATGTTTTCGATCTGATTTGTGTATATTTAATAGAAATACTTAAGTGCAATTATTAAAATACTCAAGGTTTAACTATCAAAAATTTAAACCGTCTAATCTTTTTGTTCAGTTTTTAAGTTTCAAATCGATTTATTCTAATAATTTTTGTTATTAAAAATCAATCAATTTATTAATTAATTGCTAATTATTTTAAATTAATAAGTTCTTATAAACTAAAATAAACCAATTAATTTTCATTTAACAACCTTTTTTCAATTAAATTTCAAATTATTCGATAGATAAAGATAATTTTTTAATCATATTTTAACTTCTTTAATTTTATTTAATATTTAGTCGATTTTATGATGGTCTAATTTCGATTAAACTTTTTAAACATTAAACTTTTTGTCTTAACAGTTTAGCTTAATAATCAATTACTTCAAGATTTATATTAAAATATTTTAATGAATATTTTAGAGAAGTTTTTTCAATATTTTATAACACATCAATCTATTTTCAAAAACTTGTAAATTATAAAAAATCTAGAATTTTTCCTTTTATTATTATTGATGTTATGAGTTCTGTTTTTTTATTATTATTATGTGTTTTGACATGTATTAACATGTAGAACTTCCATGCTTTTTAATAATCAATTAAAACTTTTAAAATCATAAAATATAATACAATTTATATGAACGTCAAGCTCATAAATACTTTTCTATAAATAATTAGTGATTTATTTTTTTTTGTCTTCACTATTATTTTAATATATAGACCATACATTGGATTATAAAACTATTGACTTCCATCATTTGACAAGAAATTGATAACCAAAAGTTAACAAAAGGTAACATCTTTTATTATTAAAGACTTACTTGCAAACTTAAATTATTATCATATGTTAATCCTTTCAGATACCATTGTTTATGAAAATCAAATTATATAACGGGATTGATCTTATAACCAAAGTCGTAATCGGAAATTAACGAGTTGATTTCAAGTTGACCTTTTAGCTCGTACTTAAGTATTTAACTTCAATTAAGATCTTTGTTCTCATTTATATTTGATAAATTCTTTTTGAATAAAATCAATAATGAGAAGTGAAATTAGGTCATTCAAAGTTAACGAGTCAAAATATGTTTGATTATGACTGAACCCAAGTTCGACTTAGATATTGAGGTTTAATAGGACTTGACCTTAGTTCAACTTAAATTTTTTAAAGTTTGGATGAAGGTGTCTAGGTGCCTAAATGCAATTTAACTTGTTACCATCCTTACTAACAATTCACAATAACTTAAGATTTATAATTTGAAACCTTATTGTGAATATTTAGAATTTGTTTACTCTAACACTTAGAGATTATTTTATGCTTTACCTTATCTCAATTATGCCTCCTTACACAAAACAACACTCATTCTAGTCTTAATTAGTAAAATTAGTACAAACACTTAGTACAAAAGACTTGTTTTTGCTCTAAACCCTACCTTTTAACCTATAACACAGTGCTAAAAGTTGAATATATGCCATCTAGGTAGGGTTGATAAACAGTTTCAAATTCTCATATACTTAAATTGGTAAGTAAAAGCTGGAATTAACTGACTCTCTTAAAACTTGTTTTACTTAAATATTAAAACTTAATATTGAAAATCGTTTGACAATTCAAGTAAAATTTAAGCCAAACAATCCAAACTCGATCAAATCTTAAGTTTGAGCTAAATCAAGAAAAATGAATTGAGCCTGTCTAACCTATTACTATACGTACTTCTGATGCCAACAATAGAACAAAACCAAAAATTATCTTGATTATACTCTAAACCTTACCTTTTAACCTTTACTCACAATAAGGCTGATATATTGATTCAAATCTGTAACTCAAGTTAAGAAGTAAAAATTTAGATTAAATAGTTGTCTTGATCGAGTTAAGTCGAGCTCGAGTCGAATAACTTGAGCATGATTAAATCTTGCCTTAAACCAAAGCCACGAAAAAAAAAAAGTCAAATCTGGCTAAACTTGTTACTAATCCTGCATTAGGAGAACAAAATCAACAATTACCTCGTCAAAATCAAAGGTCGAAAAGAGATTAAGAAAAAGTTAGAATTTAATAATTGATATTAAAGGAGAGTCATGTGAATTTGTGAAGCCAAAGTTCCCAACATTCAACATCTGATGCATACGATGAGAATGCGAAATACCTACTTCTTCTGAAAGCCACTGGACCGGACCATGATCCGTCTTATCACGTCCCTCGTACACCTCCTTCTTGCACTGTCCGGGTCTCTCTTATGTCCGTGCAGTTTCGTACGTTTCTTTATACTCTGTAGTTCCCTACTGTCCTTGCAATTTAATGTGATTTTTCGGTTTGTGTGTTTTTAAGCTTTTGAGAGTTCAGGTACTACTCTTGAGGTTAGAGCCTGATAACGATTTTTGTTTTCGTGACAAGTAAACTAAACCCATGTTGGCGAGTGTTGATTTGTGACTAAGCACTTTGAGTGGTTGTTTAAGGCTCTCGTCTTTTTTTGAATTGTAGGCAAGAAACTTGAACCTGATAGGTCATAGGAGTGACATCCCATCTTGTACTAAAATGGTCTCTATCTACCATCAAATATTACAATAGATTGAGTTTAGTTGGGTGAGTGGGGTTCAAATTGCTAATGGTCGAGCTTGAACTAAAAAATTTTAACTAGTTCAAGCTCTAGTGCAATTGGATGAACTTTATTTTATATTAAAATGATATTATTTTATTGAATCAGCTTGAATCAAAGTATCCTTCAAACTCTAGTCAAATTTAAAAATTGATCAAGTACGATTTATTAACTTCGGACTAGTCGAATTGGCTTTGCAAACCATTAGTACATGAGCCCAGAATGGTAAAAGTCAACATTTTCTTTCACTATATTTCAGTTTAGTTACTTCCCTTGTGTATGGTTTACTCTATGGACTTGCATGGCAAGAGAAACATCCCAATGACAAGTGAACGTGATCTGATAACACTCAGAAACCAAAAGAAGCCAATGACACAAAAACCAGATAAACCAGAACAGGAAAGAGATCCACTAGCCTCATTTTAGTCTCTGCATCCGAATCTAATCATCCAATACTGCAAAATCACATAACATACACTGCATTAGACACGAAGTCCAAGAACATTATAAGGGATTATTAAGTGAGTACCTTCGAGTAATCGCTTTCTACATCTCTATCACTCTCTCTAGGCTCCACAGTTATGTCAATGCGTGTGTGGTTTCTCTATCAATTGTCTGTACTGTAGTATGTAATAGCTGTTATTGTAGTTTTCATTGTGACTGTAGTTTCATTTCGCAGACTGTGTGGTTGGTTGGTTGGTTGGTTGGTTTTCTACTTTAAGTTGATATTAAAAGTTTCACATTAACTCTGGGACAGAATTTGTTTTGAAGAAACAGAAACAAAGAAGCTTATCATTTATGTCTATTGTAGGAAGTCTCAACAAGAATCAGAGGGCTCAAGTGTATGAAACAGATTCGGCTGTTATTTCTGTTATTAATACTGTTCTGTCAACTTCAAGATTCCAACTTTAAGACTTTTCTGCTCTTGAATTTAGTATTTAGTGTCTTTTCTTTCGTTCATTTCGAGTTTCCCATCTGGGTTTTATGTAATAGGTCACTTCTAGTTGTTTTTGCAGCAAATCAGTTAACCTGCTGTTTGTGTGTTAGTTCATAAGCTTCATGTAGGTCTCCGGAGTGGAGTTCCACTTTTTGCATTGGTTTCTGCTTTGAAGTTACTTAAATTGCCTAATTTATCCACTAATGGCGCTTAACAAGAAGCTTTTTTAACTTTTCGTGTTACAGAAAGACAGCTGTTTTATCATTGTAAGTCAGGAGAGAGAGCAAAGTAAAACATCATAAGACTAAAGTAGCAAGTTTCAGTTGGTTGGTTGTACAAAACAGCAACTAATAGCTTCCTGTTAACGAGATGTTCGCAGCCACTGGTGTTGGAAGCTCGTGCGGTTCTTGCGGAAAATGAAAAGTTTTCTCCTCCCCAGAGAAGAAGACGCCCAGATCTCGAGACCCTTTTCAATATCTCTGATTTGACATGTGTTAGGTTCATTAATTGGGTTCATTTTCGGTATACCTTTCCTTTGTCCGCCATTTTCTCTGGAAAACCAAACCCAGGGTTCAATACATGGTACTCAAAACAGATTTGGTTTCAAAGGACTTAATTTTATAAGTGCTCAAAAGGTGTTAATATTGACCTTCAAGGGGTTAAACAGTCCAAAATCACAAAAGGGTCGGTCATAGTCTTGGCGTATGTGGGTTGCTTGCATGGAAACCAAGGTACTCGAAGCTTTGGTCTGCGTTTCTTCGATTACATTATTACTGTTCTTTCCATAAATTTGGGTCCATTTGTCATTAGAAGCTGGTTCTTAACACTTAATCCAAGTTTTTGAATAATATACTCAGTGTCAGTCAAGTTTCTGGCGGCGAATAGCATTATTTTATTACAGTAGTTAAGAGCCAAACTTGGTCCATTAATTGTGCCTTTGCTGGGCTTATACAGGGAATTTTACTTAGTAGTTGATTTGAAAGGGGGAGTCTAGGATTGGTCTTATGAACTACAAGACATGCTGTGCGTTGATAAGGAAGAAGAGGAAGATGACTTGTTCTTTGATTCTGTTGATTACATGTCATTTGATGGTAAAGAAGAGAAATTGAACTCTAGCAAGTTAGATTATGAAATCTGGTGTAAAGAGCCGCGAAGTGTGAAGGAGAGACGACAGAGCTTTTTCTGTGAAATGGGACTTGTTGACTTTGATGCTAGGAGTAGTGACATTCCTGATTTGGATAGGATTACTCGGTGCAGTGGAGCTGTTTCAAGTTCTTCAGCTTCATGTTCAATCAGAGAGGACAGTGGTGTGGTTTTTTGTGAGAGAGAAGGAAATTCTGAAGCAAGTTCTATGGTTGATGAAATTGATCAACATCAATTTGTTAAACCATTTATGATTAACCAATGTAGAAATTCTGGATCTTCACTTCCTATGCAAGCATGTGAACAAGGTGAAGTTGAAGTTTGTGAAAACCTGAAGGTAGAGAAGAAGAAGAAAATGAAGAGTTGGTGGAGAGACTTAAGGTGTAAGAGGAAGGAAATAGGAGGTACATGTGTGTCAAAGCCTGAGACACCCAAAACAAACATAGTAAAAGTGAAGCAGAACAAGAAGAGTTGGATGGAGTTTACTGGGATCTATAAAGGACAAGAAATTCAAGCTCACAACAGCTTGATAAGGACAATGAAATTTAACCCAGATGGCCAGTATTTGGCTACAGGTGGTGAAGATGGTGTGGTTTGCATTTGGAACTTAAGGTCAGTGGATGTCTATTTGAGTTCTTTAGCAGCTGAAGTTGATTGTTCTAGTAAGTTGAAGTATAAGAAATCCAAATTGACCACAAAAAAGATAAACCTTCCATCAGTTATCATTCCTGACAAGGTTTTTCAGATTGAAGAGTCACCACTGCAAAAACTTCATGGCCATACCAGTGATGTATTAGACCTGGCATGGTCCAATAATAATGTTAGTACATATTTTAAATTCTTTTGAGTTGTTTTCTACTATTTCTTTAGCTTTATATGGTTCTTATATGAAGCTGGATTTGGGAACTTCTATTGCAGTATCTTCTTTCATCTTCCATGGATAAAACTGTTCGTTTATGGAAACTGGGTTCAGACCATTGCCTGCATGTCTTTCGTCATAGTAATTATGGTAAGTGTATGAAAAGTTGAAAACTCCATCCTCTTTTTTGTTGTTTGATCTCTAATCTTATTTCCAATGGAAAGTAATTGCCCGTAAATCTTTCCCATTGGCTATGTGACCATAAATTCTAAGCTGAAAATTTCTTAACTTCCAATGGCATCAGTGACATGCATTCAATTCAATCCTGTCAATCAAAACTACTTCATCAGTGGTTCAATTGATGGAAAGGTACGAATTTGGGGATTGGACGAGAAGCGAGTTGTCGACTGGGTCGATGTGCGAGATGTCATATCTGCTCTTTGTTACCAGCCTGATGCAAAAGTATGATTCTGGTCCTTGGTTCTTCTCCTCCCCTCATATCACCAGGTTGTGAGTTAACAATTTTCTAACAAATGGTATGGTGTTCTTTAATCATTCCAGGGTTTTGCAGTTGGCTGCTTGACAGGTTCCTGCCGCTTCTATGAAGTGTCAGGTACATGGTTACTATGCTTGGGCACTTCTACCATTTTATTTGAAGCTTTCTGATTCACCAATTGTATGCCTAATCTTATCTTCTGATGCTATAGGCAGTGAGCTCCAGCTTGAAGCAGAGTTAAATTGTTGCACCAAAAAGAGGACTTCAGGAAACAGGATTACCAGCATTCAGGTTTCACCTTTTGAGATCTTGTCAATAGAAAGTTAAGCTTGTCATACCCCTATGTAGCATTAACATTTGGTTTTATTCACAGTTTGTAGACGAAATATCTAAAAAGGTTATGATCACTTCTGAAGATTCAAAAGTTCGGATTTTTGATGGATTTGACATTGTTGCTAAATTTAAAGGTATAATCTTTTAGTAATGTTTGTAATGATTTTGGTTTCCATGGTTCACTTGTATAATTCTATACCTTTTCCAAGTAGGATATATTGTTTTTTGGCTTTCACCTTCCTGATTCTGATCATCCATCCGTGCATGGATCTCTCTTATATCATTTTGTGAATCCAAACTCATTTCAACTAGTATATGAAACTTTTATGAAACTAATCACTCTCTCTCCATGTGTATCTGTCCAATTCATTTCATTATTTATCGGAAGTCAATCTATTTCATTTATACTAATTAATATATGATTTGTATATTGTAGGTCTTCCAAAGTCCAGAAGTCTGATATCAGCTTCATTTACTTCGGCTAGGAGACACATAATCTCAGCTGGGGAGGACTCTCGTGTTTATGTCTGGAATTATGGTGACTTGCGTACCCTATCATCCAAACATGTAGTTTCTGTGAGGTCTTGTGAACATTTCTATGCAGAAGGTGTGACTATTGCAGTGTCGTGGTCAGACATGGGAAGAGACTTGAGGTCCGCAAGGAGTGATGATAAACTCCACAGCCACATTCAAAGAGAGGAATGTGCTTCCTCCTGGAGACGAGGCCCGGACCAATTTTCTCTTGGCAATTGCTTCTTCATGAATGGACATTGCAGGGGGAGTTCTGCAACATGGCCTGAGGAGAAACTTCCCTTTCCTGAAGTAGAAAATGAACATCCACCGGACCTCCAGCATAGAAGCCTTGAGGAGCAGCAAGTTCTTCTGTCTGAGGCTTGGGGACTTGTAATTTTGACTGCAGGATCAGATGGAAAGATCAAAACTTTCCACAATTATGGACTGCCCATCAAGCTCTAATGAATAAGATCCCAAACCCGAAGACATAACTTGCAAAAAAGACCCATGAAATCGTCCCGTTTCCTCCCCCTGTGATTTAGTTAAGATCATCCAGGGGCTCAGAATCTTGCAGCTTTAAACATGTACATTCCTCAGTCTAATTATTCTGCAATTTTTTCTTATAGTCCTACTAGTTTAGCATACTCAAAATCTCAGAAGTAGAGTCTAAGTTTTTTGACATGCCATAGTTTTTCCTTAGTTCTTTAATCTTGCTGTAAATGTTGTTGTTCATAAAAAGGAATACAATCATTACTCTTATGTTCTTACTAGTGTTTGATCTTCTGAACCAGAACTATTGTAAACCTACAAGTGATCAGTTGATATATACATATATGCTAAGAAGGGTATGATTCTATAGTGAAAATTGGTTGTTTGATACTATCTGATAAGAGTACCTTTAAACTTAGAAGTTTCTATTGATTCTTCGCAAATGCTATGATAAACATGAACTTGGAGTGAATTATGTTAGGCTAAAGATTGGACTTTGACCTCGACCAATACTTGGAATCCTAGTTTTGATCATGTTTGCATTCAAATCTAATCTTAAACTAATTGGGGTTTAAGAAAGTTTACGGGTTTAAAAATTGCTAATCAAGAAGTTGATTTATAGTATTTTTGGCAAGTTTATTAAAGTTTTCACCTCTCCTTTCATTTTTGATAGGATTGTAATACCCAACTCTTATGTAAGATTTCATAATACGAGTACTAGAGTAAGCATCCATTAGCATAATGCCTGCAATTTGTAGTTGCGATTTAGTTCAGGACGAGCTTGATCAGAATTTGGTTCAAATTGATTAAGATTTGAGTTAAGGTTGGACCTTTTTATATTTTCAGGCATTTTTTTTTATTTTGGTTTTTAATTTGGAGTGCAGGTTTGAGCCTCTTGGCCTAATGCCATCCCTAGCCGGGATGATAAGGGCAGAGACTGGCCTTGACTACAGATCCGTGAATGATGGGTGACTCTTGGTAAGTTCCTAGTCCCGTTCCACATCAGAAGAAAAGAAGATGGAAGATGTTGAATTGTGAATTGAGTGTTCATGAGAGCATCAAAGGTTCAAGGAAAAGAAATTGTGATATTTCACATAGGTTTGGCACTTTTGGCTCAATTCACGCTGAAGTTAATAGAGCAAATTAAGGTCATTCGAATGTTGGATCCAACTCGGGTATAGCATAAGAGTTGGTTTAAAACTTGGCCTGGGTAAATCGAACTTTATTATCAAAACAACATCATTTTAATATATTTTTTAAAAATAATATCATTTTGGGACAGTTCGAGCTTATTTGAGGGTTCAGATTTAACAGGATTGAGCCGTTGTCATTTCCGATTTAATCTCATATCAAAAAGAATATGAGAAGTAAAAACTTTTATAAATTTATAGATTTTTTCCCCTGATCTGTTAACTCTTTTAAATCTTAATTAAAATTGTTGTCAGACCACTCCAAACTTTGCTCTGCAATTTCCAACAAAAATGCTCCAGCCATCACTTTTCCTTGGGCAAATGGCTCTCTTATTAATCTGTTTGTCTTGTCCATTTTTCTTCACAAAGAAGGCAATTCAAACTTGAGTAGTGCAGAATCTGCAGATCAAACTTGAAGAAGATGCAAAGAGTGTTTTAAACTAAAATCATATGTTCTTAAGTAACAAGGTGAAAAGCAAAAAGAGATCAAAATATGTGCAGTTCTTATTCTCAACTTGGGACCATTAATGGGCTGCAATTCTTGGTAAGGTATCATTTAGAAGAATCTTCTCTTTTGCTTTCCTGGTTTTTCTTGGTTTTGAAGACTGCTATTGTCTTTAGACTTTCATATGTCAAGCTTTGTACTTTGTCAAGTTATGTCCCAAGAAGAGCACGAAAGAAGTAGCAACTACACACAAAAACATTACTAAACAGTGATCCTTTAGAATCAGCACTTGGGCATCCAATCCATTGGCCCTTTCCCTTTTTTTCTGGACGCTGTAGATGCAAGATGGCTAGCCTCAAGTCAGACTCAATATATAAGGAACATGAGTTCATTTGCTCATATCTTGTTCACCTGGAAGACATCCTGCAAGTTTTCCTGACAGACTTCTTTTGCTAAGGTATGAAATACAGATCTATGTATCATTTCTGTGATGAATGCCTCAATATGATCTCCTTTTAAAAGAATTGCATCAATTAAAATATATTTGCGTGAGCTCACTTTTTTTGTATGGATCTTCTTCAGGAATATCTATGGCATCATCTAGCGTTATGAGCTTCCGCAACTCCCCATCACAGAAGGCGAAATTGCTTCCTTCAATATCACATGAAAGGTCAAGCAAGGATATAGGTAAGTGAGTTGTTCAATGGCTATATGGCATTGAAGTTCTGATGAAAATATGCAGAAAGATGGTGATGCTAAGAAGAATTTACTCATTTGTGAGGTACAGGGAAAACAATGTAACTTTGAATCTTCACTTGGCAGATATAAAGGATACAGAGTACTTCCACAATCTGCCACTATACAGAGCTATCTACAATGGTGATTGGGAGGCTACAATGAAGTTCCTGAAAGATCATGAAAATGCACTGACTGCTAGTCTTTCAGCAGATGGAGATACAGCTCTACACGTCGCGGTTCTTGCCGGCCATGTAGAGATTGTAGAGGATTTGGTGAACAGGTTGGAAGCAGAAGACTTAACAATAACAAATATAAATAGTGCCACAGCACTTAATTATGCAGCCATTGGAGGAATTGTAAGGATTGCAAAGGTTTTGGTGAAGAAGAACAAAGACTTACTTTGCATTCCAAACCAGAATGGCCTCATCCCAGTTGTTGTAGCCTCACTCTATGGCCAGAAAGACATGGTTCGTTATCTTTATGCAGAGAGTCCAAAAGAAGAGCTCAGTCCTGAAAGAGGCAAGAATGGGGCTATGCTTCTGACAACTTGTATTATTGATGAACAATATGGTATTACACAATAAATCTGATCACATAGTACAATTTATTTGTCGATCACTAAATCGGTCCCATGAAGTTTTCCTTGATCCGTTGTTTCCTTTCGGTTTATCATTTCGTGTAGATATTGCTTTGAATCTGCTTCAGCATTATCCAGAACTGACTTTCCATCAAGATAGTGACAGTGATACAGCTCTTGATATGTTGGCTCAGAAACCTTCTGCATTTCTTAGTGGATGCCATCTTTCTGTGTGGAACTATTGGATATATTTGAGTATGAATACCTTTCTCTGCTGATCTTCACTTGAGGCAAGCCAGAATTCAGGCTTGTGTGAGAGCTTTTTCTGAATAAGATTGAATTCCAATGTACTCAATTCCTTTTCTTGTTTAGGTGTCCGAGTACCTCAGTCCAATTCCTCTGACAACTTCCATGAAGACATTGAAAGGCCCCATAGCGGAAAAACCGATCAAAGGAGCACCACTAAACAAGGTTCTTCAAGCTCATTTATTTTAAAGTGTCAATTATGCAGGTTGCTTACTATCCTTGACTCTACTAATCACATATTACAGTATTCAACAAGTTGTTGGTGATGTTCTGGAAAAGCGTGACAGTGTTTGGTAAGTAATAATGTACGAAATACTTCCTTTCAATATCCAATCACCTGGAGTCCTAAAACATGTTGTACTCACACAGTTCCAGCTATCAAACACATGTATAACCTGAAATTGATGCATAGCCAAGCCCATGAACTGCTCTGCTTCATCTGTCAACAACTATCAACTGTACACAAGTCCGAATTCAAAAGAGTTGGCGTGCAGAAAGCCGTATTTGATGCTATTAAGAACGGAATTGTTGAGTTAATCATTGAGATAACTGATCATTACCCTGATACCTTATGGATTGAGGATGATTTAAACCGTGGAATCTTTCTATATGCAACCTTGCAGCGCCAAGAAAAGATCTTCAGCCTTATATATAGGATGGGTGCAAAGAAGCATGCAATGGCAACATCTTGGGACAAGTATCAAAACAACATTCTGCATCAAGCTGCATTCTTGGCACCATCCACTCAGCTCGACCGTGTTTCAGGTGCCGCATTACAAATGCAGAGGGAGCTACAATGGTACAAGGTAATGTAGATGCTTGAACATCCTTGGTAAGTTCTTCACAGGATTCTGTAATAGCAGCAGCACTTTTCCTCCATGGCAGGAAGTGGAGAAGGTCGTGCAACCAAAGTACAGGGAGATGGTGAACGTAAAGGGTAAAACGCCTCGAACATTGTTCACAGAATCACACAGGAAGCTAGTGGAAGAGGGTGAGAGATGGATGAAAGACACAGCGAATTCAAGCACAGTTGTGGCTGCTCTCATAGCAACAATCATGTTCTCTGCATTATTTACAGTTCCAGGAGGGTATGATCAATTCACAGGGACACCACTTTACATGGAAAGGAACTCATTCATGATCTTCGTAGTATCTGATGCAATGTCACTGTTTGCTTCAGCATCTTCATTGCTCATGTTTCTGGGAATCCTGACGTCTCGATATTCAGAAGAAGATTTCCTCAAGTCCCTCCCTACAAAGCTGATCATAGGCCTGTCAACTCTCTTCTTCTCCATAGCTACAATGATGCTAACTTTTGGAGTGGCCCTATTGCTTACCCTCCGTGAACGTTTATCTTGGGTTTCAGCTCCCATAATTCTGCTTGCAAGCCTTCCTGTCACTCTTTTTGCTCTCCTGCAATTTCCTCTACTCATTGATATCTTCTGCTCCACTTATGGACCTGGAATTTTTGACAAGCCTAAGAAGAGGTGGTGCTTTTGAGTTTTGAGTAGCTTTTCTTTTAACTGTGTGTGATCCTGAGAATGATCACTTCTTCTTCCATGAATAGTCTCACTCTCACCTTCTCCTTCGTTTGTAATGGAACTTTGAGAAGAAAATTAATTTTATTTTTCAAGTCAAAATAATGTGATTATATTGAAATAATATAATAAAAAAGATTTCAAAGATTTCCTTTTTGTGGTAATTATCCAAAATTAAAATTAAAATAATAAATTATAAAATAATATTATTTATTCCTTTATTTTAAATATCTTAAATTAGGTATTATAAAAGTAAGAATACTTTTTATTTATTTAATTTTAATATATAGATATATGTAATGAGATGATTTTATAATATGCTAAAAATTATAACATAAATGTATGCATTTTTCTTTTTATATATTCAGATAAAAACTTGTGAAATTATTATAATATTTATGTTCATAAAGATAACAATAAGGTCAAAAATACTTAAAAAATCAAGAAATGAAGGTTGAAAAATAAATTTGGATTTAGGTCTTTGCTATAATTAAGTTTGAATAATATTTAAATTAAAATAATTTAAACTCAAATAAATATATTTGATATTTTTAAATATACTTAAAATTCGGATACAATCGAAAACCAATTTTACTCATTCAAAATTGAATTCGAGCACTAAGAAACCTAACATTTGACCAATTTCTTACTAAATTTAATAGAGATGACAACTAATTTTGAGTTCGCCTCACCTATTCAAAAGTTGATGGGTTAGATTTAGATTGACTAAATATCAAACTTAATTTTCCTACACTCGAGGCTCGATCCTTGTGAGTAAAATAAAGTTATTTTATATTTTTAACAGCCTGAGGTTAGGCCGATAAGTCAGATTGGGCGTGGCTTGTTGTCATCCCCGAGGGAAGATTACGTTAAAATTTGTAAAAAAATTTTATAACTCCAGTTCCGGGCTTCGCCTGATTATCCTGGAACCTACGAGCTACCTACTCAAACTCATAGATAGATAAATCTGGGTCTAATCCTAGATAATATCAAAGGTACCTGCTTTGAAAGATGGGTTACCTTCAAGGGGATTACATTATCTTAAACTCCTCCCAGGACTCAAACCCACAACCTTCACATAATCCTCCCCCCTTTTCTACCGCTAGACTACCTCGTGAGGGGCAAATTTTGGTACTAAATAAAGCATTTTTCTTTTTATGGTAGGGAATAATTACTTCTTGATAATTTAATATTAAATGGAAAATCTTCTTTTTCATATATTTTTGAGAAAATCTAAAATTTGATTTTTGGTTTTTTAAAAATGGGATATTGAATTTAATGTTGAATGATAGTACTGTTGACTAAAATCTAAAACACAAACTTATTCAAAGGTCGTTGTGGTCATTCTACACAAGAAACGGCTTCAAACGCAAAAGGCGCACATGAAATTCCGTGCGCACAAGCCGCGCACGTTAGCAACTGTCTCGTCTCCCTGGCCCTCTGGAAAAAAAAACCTGAACAGACAAAAGTATATTTTTAAACAGAAAAAAAGGCAATTCCAGCTCTCTCTCTCTCTCTGGCTTCGTCTTTATCTCTCTAGTGCAACATTTCCGATGGCTACGGCCTCTCCCACCTCCTCGACGGAGGCGGCGACGGCGGCTGCGCGGGGATTCTCAGGGTCTCGCCGCCGCACCCTAGCTCCCCGACGGCCTTCTCCGCCGCCGTCGCCGCCGCCAAAAAAGCTGAAATCGATGTCGGAGATTCTGGCCACGGCGCGCTACGCGGTGGCGGAGCCAGCTGATTACAACAGCATTAGCTGCCAACAATGCGGCTCCGGCGACCGGCCGGACGAGCTGCTGTTGTGTGATAAATGCGATAAAGGATTTCACATGAAGTGCCTAAGGCCGATCGTAGCTAGAATTCCGATTGGATCGTGGCTTTGTCATAAATGCTCGGGTCAGCGACCAGCAAGAAGTAGGGGAAATTTATTGGTTTAGTCTCTCGGTGAATGTTCTTCTTTTGAAAACTTTTGGTTTTCTTTCTCTGGAGATTTAAAATTTTGACAATGTAGGTTCGTTTGGTTGAATTTTAGGGCTTTCGCAGAAGAAGATAATCGACTTCTTTAGGATTCAAAAGAGCATTGAGGAGAAAGAGAAATGGAGGTCTACTCTAGGTGAGTTTCTTTATCATTACTGTTTTGTGGCTTTGTTTCTTCTTTCATGTTTCTGTTTGTTTTGGTTTTTCATTTGTTGATTCTATTGATGTTTTATGACTGAAATTGTTTCAGGCTTCGTGCAACCAATTTCTACTCAAGTTAATGTGCTTCTCGTTCAACTTCTGGCTAGAAAATCATATAAAACAATGAGAACACCAATGCAATAACACTAATGAACATTATTATCCCTCTCTGATAGAGAACAACAAACACTTGATAGATTCAATTTAATGTCAAACAGAGAAGTGAATATAATAGTCATTCAGTGGTTGCTCTAATCAAGAATTTAAGTTGCTTATCCTAGAAATTTCTGACAATTTAGACCTTTCATTGCAATTAGTAAACATGAAATTTCAATGAGCTATGTATTCAGAAAAGCAATGTGAGAATCAAGAGTATTAATCTTATATTAGTATGCATTCCTCCTTGTTCACTGAAACATGATTGTTTTTACATTACATTTTACTCTAATGGCCTTCTATTAACTTAACCTGTAGTGATAGCCATCTATTGCATCTTAGAAGAAAACAATATGTAAGCATACATGTCCATAAGGATGCCCACTTTATACTGATCATGCTCAGTTAATTGCATAATTAATGCCTGATAGCAGGTTTTAGGGTCTTACCATCTTATGCAAAGCTGTTGGCATAAGACATGAGGCGTAGTTTTCTGAAGATGCATGAGCAATCACCAAATTTGGCGTTTATATGCAAATTTAAGCTAGATAAAGTACTAAGTATTTAGGGTGTTTTTCGGTACTAATAGTCTACCTTCTGCCATTGTTGTTTTTGTTACACTTTCAATTTTAATAATGCTGCTTTTCTGATGGCTGATTATGTTGGACAATTTAATTAGTGTCCATATTGAACTTCTTTCCTTGCCACATATGACATATATCAATTAGTTTGGATTCTTAGAAGCAACTAACGCATCTAATAGCATTATGTTGATGTTTGATTGTAAGCCACCCAACAAAATCACCTAAAATGTATCTTTATGTGCTAGGGCATTTAATAGTCTGTTATACTTCTCTGAGGTGGCTTTCAGGGATGTATCCTTACATTTGACAGATATCACAGAACACGTAAACTAACTCCTTATCCTGAAAAAGTGCACGGATCATATTGGAATATAACATCTTTCAGCAGTACGGATATACGTTTTTTGGAAAGCTCCATAAATTCTATATTTCAATGAAGAGTGTCATTTATGTGAGTAGAAAGACACATAAGCATGTGCATTTTAATATGCCATCTACGTAGAACCTGAATAGGACTCCCTATCTCTTTTGCTCCAGGCTGATTATTTATTTTAAAAGGCAGCAAAGTTTGTACAATCCAAGTTGGCTAGTTGAGTTCCACAACATAAAAAGCTGCATTTTTTTTCAAAGTCTCTAGTTACCATTTAACTAGATTTAGAAGCAGTGCAAGAAGACCCCTTGAAATTCAACATACAATTCCAAGATGGAGCATATAAAGAGCCTCTTGCCCCTCTTGGCTCTTTGTTGGGCTCTTAGTTGAACACCTATTTGTCCATTCATGAATTGGGGGAGATCTATTCTTGCAGTCCTTTGTTTCTTTTTCTGTCATGAACTTTCCATGCTTCTACAATGTGTCTATTATTTGCTTTTCTTTTTATCCCCATCTAATTAAGTAATTTTTGCTGAGTCACTTTACGGTGTACTTGGAGATGAATTCTAACATAAATGATAAATACTTATTGACAAGTATTCTTTCAATTTGCAGATGGACAGTTAACGGGGAACTTTAGTTTTATTGTGATTTCTACTAACTTTTTGGAATTGCCACTAAGCAAGAAAAGTAGCATAGATATTGGGCTCCCTATTGCATTTTGTGTGCAATTTGCGGCTTATTATTTAGCATTAGCATGCCTTCTTGCATGTTCAAAACCTTGTATTCTGTTACCGATCTTTGCTTCCACAAGTATAGTGTTCTGTTAAGACAAAACAAACCTTAAAATGCTGAACTATTATTGTGTTAAATTCATTATCCTATTAAGTGTTTTTGTGCTTTGTTTGGTATACCAATTCCCTGAAGTCTCCAATTTATCCTTTTTATTAACTAATTTTTCAATACTTAAACTCAAATATTTTCTTTCGCTTCTCTTGACTTGAAGAAACTCGAAAGCGTCGGAAACGTTCTGGACCATTAGTTTATCAAAAGAAAAGGCGGAGACTACTGCCATATATCCCATCAGAAGATCCTGCTAGAAGGTTGAAACAAATGGGCACCCTTGCTACTGCTTTAACAACATTGCACATGGAATTTAGTGATGATCTGACCTATTTAACTGGCATGGCTCTGAGATCAGCCAATCAATCAATGTTCGAAGATGGTGGTATGCAGGTATGAACTTAATACTTATTATGCTTATTTTCCTTCAAGATCATTTCGATGTCATCAATTATCAGTCAGTATGGGGTGTTTTCATTAGGTTCTAACAAAGGAGGACACAGAGACATTAGAACAGTGCAGAGCCATGAACAGAAGAGGCGAATGCCCTCCCCTCATAGTTGTTTTTGATTCATGTGAAGGGTACTGGAACCTATTTGAAGTGCTAGTAACGCTTTATTTGGTCTCTGCATAATTGAGTCGGTTCGAAGTTGTTTTGTGTTGCAGATTTACAGTTGAGGCAGATGGCCAAATAAAGGATATGACATTCATAGCAGAATACACCGGCGATGTGGATTACATTAGAAATCGTGAACACGATGACTGTGATAGTATGATGACACTTCTTTTATCAAAAGACCCATCTAACAGCCTTGTCATCTGCCCTGATAAACGTGGAAATATTGCTCGATTTATCAATGGCATTAACAATCATACTCTGTAAGCCTGCATAACCTACTCTCCTTAATGCTAATAAGTGAAAGGTATAGATCTCATGGAAGGGCATTCTAATTACTCCCATATTTAGAATCCTTTTCTGAGTCATGCTTCATGTTTTGTAGCACCGGTCCAGCCTTATCCGTCAGCCTTTTCATTTCCAAAACTCTACATTATTTTTTTTCCAAACACTTATTCAAAAGTCAGTTTAGTATGAATTGTCACTCATGGTTAAATCATATCCAATTTTGTGCAGGGATGGTAAGAAGAAGCAGAATTGTAAGTGTGTGAGGTACAGTGTGAATGGTGAATGCCGGGTCTTTTTGGTCGCAACTCGTGATATTGGTAAAGGGGAGAGGCTATACTATGATTATAATGGATACGAGCATGAATATCCTACTCAACATTTTGTCTGAGATAACCAATAGAAAGTGACTAACAATCTTGAAGAACTTGGATGCAACTGTAGATCCTGATTAGATTCTTCTCATTCAAGAATTTATTTCACAGCTTACTGACAAAAAAAAATTTAGATTTCTCCATTGTACTGATCATTTATAGTAATTATTGATGTAAAGTTTTCCTATTTGAGGCAAAGAGGAAAACAGAGAGGCGTAAGTCTTTTCCCTTACATGATTAGGACAAGTTTTGGCTTGCCTCAAATATTTACAGGAAACTCTTTTTGTCATACAGGTTTTTCAATGCAACCCTCTCGTTTCACCTGATGACTTTTTTACTTTCAGTGCCTCCAACTAGTTTCAATGGAAATAATAGTGACTGCCATTACATTACATGCCTCATTTCTCATCTCTATCTGTCTGAATTTTGATGTTTACTTGTATAGATATTGTGCTCAGTAGCTTGATACATAATCTGATCCAACTTGTGTAACCTAAATCAGTTTCTGCATAGCTTTACAGGATCATCAATCCATACCATAGTACAATTCATTCAATCTCTTTTCATATACCTTGTCATCTCCTGAGTTCGACCTTGTGAATACTGGTTTTCAGTAGTTCCTGACAGTACTCAATTTACTATAGTGTCAGCTCTTTCATACAGAAGTACGTTTCTTAATTCAGTCAAAATGGCATCAAGGTGAATGAGTACTTCAATGAGGGGTCCTGGCCTCTTTTATGTTCTTGGCATTTCTCACCTGTGTTGAATATTAATAACATGTTTTCTGGCGTTATGTTCTTCAAATGAGAAATGTTTGGGATGCTTTTGATGGATGTTTGGAAGTTTGCAGGAAAGTTCATGGCAAGTAGGGATAGCAAGTTGGTCCGGGTTAGTGGACCTGTACCGAAGTTAATAAATGAAGTTTAAATTGATCGGATTCAAATTTGTGTGCAGATCAAGTCCGAAACAGGATTTGGGCATCGTTGTCGGGTCCTAATTTTCCATCCAAAGATCCAACGTCGTATAAGTGGAAATAAATCATCTTGACTTATGAACTCAATTATTCAAATTCAATTAAATTCAATTTTAAGTTCGGATTTTTGTTTATATTTAATGCATTAAAAATAATAACAATAATAATATATCACTCTCAAGGATGATTCCTTTTTAAAAAATAAAAAAGTTAATTATCATTATGGTTCTTATATATACATTTGTGTGTATAAAACATGCCTCAATAGAAATCCTATTGCGACACGATCTGAAGAGGTCGAATAATATATAACCTTATTCTTAATTACTAGAGAGATTGTTTTAAAATATGTATATATAGATTTAGTAGAAATCTTACTGAGACACGATCTGAAGAGATCGAATAGTATGCAACTCTACTCCTAACTAATAGAAAGACTGCTTTTAAATATATAAAGATTCTAGTTGTAAGATATCTAATGAAACTGTCATTGAAATTGAGATCTCATTCAGGAGAAAGAGATCAAATATCTGGAGTTTCTTTTTGTATATTATATTGATGATCCGATATGCAAGGACCATAATTAAAAATTGTTTAATCGCCTTTCTCTAAAGAAGGACAAGACATAATTAATTTGAATTCGGGACAGCTATTCAAAATCTTAGTGAAAAACTGGATTTGTTTGTATACTACTCGACCTCTTCAGATCTCGTATATATATATATATATATAATAACCATCATCCTAATTAGTAGAGAGATTGTTTTCAATTATGTATATATGATTTCATCCTAATTTTTTAATTTTAGCTTTCTATTGAAATATTTTTATTATTGAATCTAAGTGAACAAATTGTTTGATGTTAATTTTATCTTAAAATTTTTGTGTATATTTTTCAATTACTCTACAACTTTGTAAGTTTACCAATAAAAAGACTAATAAAAACATTTTGTTATATTAAAATAAATATGATTAGTAAATGAATAAAACTAATAATGAAACTATAAAAATAACAATAAATTAATATAAACAAAAATAAATTAAAGTCGTATTCATTATCTGTTTCTTTTAACTCCTCGAAATACCAAATCATGATTACATTCGAAGCACAAAGGAGGCCGCCGCTCTCTCCTGACTCGTAGATAAGAAAGGTGTCACCTTTTTATATATTTTTTAAATATGCTATTTATTTATCTACCACTTATTAAAATTTTAAAAATTTAAACCTAAATTTTTATTAATTTATATTAAATTTTGTTTAAAATGCTAACTTTAGACTTGATTGTATTATATATTTTTTAAAATTTATTTATTAATTTATATTGAAGTTGGTTTAAAATGCTAATTTTAGACTTGATTTTATTATATTTTCAAGAAGATAAAGATGAGCTGCAAAATAGAGCAACCTTTATGACTCCTCCAATGGGCCAGGTAATGTGTGAGTTAGCTCACATGAATGATGAATGCCTCTCGAAGATTGACTTGCTGAAGCACCTGAACAAAGTTTTCCCAATACCTTGGTGTCACCATCTTGAGCACTAAAAGTGTGTGCAGAACATACCCATCATTGCACAAAAGGACACTGATCCTCTCTTCACCTCCTAAGTAGCTGACAAGTGTCCTTTTGAAAGACAAGTCACTGTACCCTCTTCTTAGATTGGTTCTATCACCATAATTTTATCTTTAAACACCATTAATGAAAGCTCAGATCTTTATTAGTGGAGTTTGGAGAGGATGACAGCTTTTATGGTGTCATTTTCAAACCCCTTTAAAGTATATTCTTCTCTGATAATTCTAGTTTGTTTTGTTTTGTAAGATTGCTGAGTGAAAATTGTTCTACAGTAGCAGATCATATCATCATAATATGACCTCATCTTTCATCATATCAAAGCTGTAAAAATTCATATAAACCAGCTAGTAACAGGAAGAGACTAGAAGCTTTACCCATCTTTCTTTTCTTCAAACCCAGGAAAGGATGGGAAGTTTAGAAGAGGACAGACTGGTTCAGATGGTGCATGACTTCATGGAATCAGAATCATCACCTACCCGTTTTCCTAATTCCTCCTCAGAGTTCCATTCTATTAACCATCAAGCTAAAGTTTCCACTCTGCAGGTACTCTTGCTATTGCAGTTGTTGGGTGTCCTGGATGATAATATTATATGTTTTTAATGGGATTTTTCTTGCGATCTTGGGATTTTCCAGGAGATACTTGGAACTGGGATAGAACCTGAGTGTAAAGTTCTTGGGAGGGTGTTGAAGCACATGAGAAACAAAATGGATTCTGAGAAGACAACTGTTCTGAAGAAATGGCTTGTCATGAAGTTGAAAATGGATGGCTTCAATGCTTCCATTTGTCACACCTCTTGTGTCACTTCCTTGGGATGTCCTGCAGGTGGGTCTCCATATTTTCTTTGTTCATTTTAAGGTTCAACAAGAATTGGAATGTTTGTGATTGATTTTTCTATACAATCTGGTATTTACTGGATTTAACAGGTGATTACGAGTACATTGAGATTGTGTCCAAAACTGAGAATGACTATCCACTGAGGCTAATAGTTGATATAGACTTCAAGTCTCAATTTGAACTGGCAAGACCAACAAAGTCCTACAAAGACCTAGCAGATACATTACCAACCATATTTGTAGGAAGTGAAAGCAAGCTTATGAAGATAATCTCTGTGCTTTGCTTTGCTGCTAAACAGTCACTTAGAGACAGAGGTCTTCATGTACCTCCGTGGAGGACTAGCACTTACATGGAGTCCAAATGGCTATCTGGGGGCACCAAAGTTACTGCTCAAACCACCATCAGCCACACCAGAGATGATAGGGAAGCTAAAAATGGAGGAAATGGTTTCAGCATTTGGGTGCCTCCAGTGGTTAAGCCTAAGACAAGAAATTTGGTTGGTGGTTCTGGTTTGTCCAGACAGTTTTCTAAGATGGGTATTAATTGTTGTTGAATTTTACTAATCAAATAACCTGAATCTTAGTTTTGACAACGCCAAGTGCAAAATAACACATTTAGATTCATTAATATGAAATCTGATACGGTATTTACAGCTTTAATCGTCGAGCTTAGGTTGATCTTTAAACAACCGTATATGAAACACAGGGTGAATTAGCGATTCTGAAGGCAACTTCAGTTTATACGCAAGCTTACCAATGCGCTGTCTTATCTTTATATGGTCTCGGCGACCATTTCTAGTTACTTCTAACTTCAGTAACCCCATGTCATCAACCTGAAAATTTCTTTCGGATCGTCTAGAATCTGCATATTGTTTCATTCCATTGTCGGCTTTCAGTAAATAGAATTTTGTCAATTAGTCATTACTTTTCTATTATGCAAAACCTAATCCATTTCTACCGCCTTTGGATCTCCTACTATATAAGGTGTGTAAATTGGTGGCGGGTAATTGTATAGAATTTCAAATGGTGTCGGTATGTTGTGTTATACCACCATTCAGTCAACGTTATCCATTTACTCTATCGTTTGGGCTCTTCACCATAGAAAAATCAAAGATAGGTCTTTAAAATTTTGGTCGCCGCCTTTTGTAAGTTTGTCAGTTTGAGGATGATAAGCGGTGGAGTACTTCAATCAAACACCTTGCAATCGAAGTGGCTTTTGCCAAAATTTGCTAAAAAAATACAGGGTCTCGGTTGCTAATGGACTTTAACACATTGTTGGTGAATAATTATGCTATAGCACAAGCATAATATGGATGTTTAATTGGAATAAAATGAGAATATTTTGTAAGCCTATTTATCACTATAAAAATTACAATCTTCCCTTTCAACAAAGGAAGTTCCTTAATGAACTTGACGCTAACTTCTTTCCAAATACCTTCTGATATTTTGATAGGATATAATAAACTTGGGTATGCTGAACTATCTTGTTTGTTCCTCGGACAAATTATGCATTTTTTAACATAATTTCTCACATTCCGAGTTATCCCCTTCTAGAATAACATGTTTTGTAATTTCTTCATTGTCGCCACTACACGTGCATGTCCCCCCATAGCGTTGTCATGATTGATGGCAATAATCTGTTGCCGAAGTGTTTGGTTAGCTCCCATTATTAAACGACCCTTCTATCTCAACAGGCCCTCCTTTCATTCATATACCCCCGCTTTCATATGTCCTGATTCCAACTGTTTAGTAATTTCGCTAGTTGCTTGGTACTCCTCACTCTTCTTAATTTCATCTAATAACTCTCGTTGAACTTGTGTTACTGTGAACATTAACATTTCTGTACTAGTTATTCGAGAGAGAGTGTTTGTGGCGGCATTCTCCTTTGCACTTCGATACTACACTTCGAAGTCGTAGCCAAGGAGTTTCGGAATCCACGACTGTTGGAGTGGAGTCGATAATTGTTGCTCTAATAAATATTTAAGACTACAGTGGTGTGTTTTAACAATGAAATGCTTGCAACTCAAATAATGGTGCCAATTCCGAATAACTTTGATTACCGCCAGAAATTCTTTCTCATAAGTGGATAGTCTGTGATGTCTTTTAGCCAACAACTTACTAAGAAAGGCAATCGGGTGACCTTCCTGTTGCAAGACAGTGCCTACCCCTGATCACTTACATCGGAGAAAGGCAATCGGGTGACCTTCCTGCTGCAAGACAGCATCTATCCCCTAATCAATTACATTGGCTTCCACCCCAAAAGGTTTTTAAAAATCTTACAAAGCTAATACCGGAGCTGATGTAATTGCTTTTTTTAATGTTTCAAAAGCAATTCTCTTTTCTTGTTGCCAAATCCAGTTAGCTATTCGTTCCTTCTTCAATAATCAGTCAGTGGCTTGGTTATTAATCCGTATCCTTTAATAAACTTTCGATAATACCCCGTAATGCCTAGAAAATCCCTTAACTTCGTAATTCCCTTAGGTTCTAGCCACTCTTCTATCGTCTTAACCTTCCTACTATCTGTTGCGACTCCTTCTGAGATTGTATAGCCCAGATACTCAATTTGAAAAATACATTTACTTCCTTTCAAGAACAACTGATTGTCTTTCAAGGTCTACATGGCCACCGAAATGTGTTCAACATATAGTTGCAGTGATGAACTATAAATGAGTATATCGTAAAAAAACCTAGTATGATGTGACTAAAAAATGGCTTCAATAATTCGTTCATCAGTCTCTGAAATGTTGAAGGAGCATTCGTCAAGCTGAATGACATGATCAAAAACTCGCAGTGGCCTTCGTGTCTTATGAACGTTGTTTTGGGAATATCCTCCGGCTGCATTCGGATCTGATGATACCCTGAACGCAGGTCCAACTTGGTGAATCAACTAGCTCCATGTAGCTCATTCAACAGTTCTTCAATCAACGGTATCGGAAATTTATCTTTTACCGTGTATTTGCCAAGTTCCTGGTAGTACACGTACATGTGTCATGTATCATCCTTCTTCTTTACCAAATCAATTGGCAATGTGTAAGGTTCATAATTGTGTCTAATGAACCCCTGTTTCATGAGATCCCTCACTGTCTGTTCTATCACATCTTTCTGTACTCTGAAGTACAGGTATGGACGCACGTTAACTGTTTCAACTCCTTCCTTCAGAACAATCTGGTGATTTTGTTTATTGTCCGGCGGAAGTTGAATGGGTTCCTGGAAAATCTCTGCGTACTCCAACAAGATTGCATTGATTTCATCGAATGTGCTTCATTGTTCATCCTTCAACCTCATTTATTGCAATTGAAACTCATAGGTGTTGTTAGTTGTAACATGAACAACTGCTCGTCTACTAGTCTGTATAAAAGCTTCTGGACTTGGGAGAACCCAAGACTTCTCTTTTGGATTTCCGTAAAGGGTTATCACCCTTCCTTCACACTAAAACGTCATCGTCCGCTCTCTAAAGTTACACAACACATCGTTTAACCCAATCATCCATTGCATTCCTAGAATGACGTTGCAATCCCCCAATGATAGAACCTATGCGTCCATGTTAAACTAAGTCCCTTGCGTTGTCCATGCAAAATTCTTGCAACGTTGATTGCATTTCAACTGTAAGCCACCACCTATTGTTATAGATATTGGTTCTATCTCCTGTATGTCACACCCTCCTTTTTTTACGATTGATGAATCCACGAAATTATGTGTACTGCCATTATCGATCAGAACGTGGATTTATTGTCTTTGATACATGCCCACTACTCTCATCTATTTGAATTCCATATTCCCCAAATATCCCAACATAGCTTGCATGGAAACCATAGGGCCATCGTTTTCTCCTGAGCTTCCCTCCAACTCTTCCTCTTCTAGTTTCAGTGAATTTTTCACACTATCGTCCTGTTCAGAAATCACATAAAATTGTAAATATCTCTTCTTACATTTGTGACCTAAGGTGTATTTCTCATTATACTAGAAACATAACCCCTTTGCTATGTTCTCATCGAAATCTCTACTGCTGATTTGCCTTTGTGGTTTAAACGGCCTTATCGAAGAGGAGGATCGTGATGTTGTCATTGGGGTTGGCAACAATCCTTCGAAACTTGAGCTCCTTGCTATATTAGTGGCTGGATGCCCCTTCGAATGGAAGTTGGAATGACCACTAGTATTTATGTTCTTTGTGGCGTTGTTTCGATTTAACAGAATATTGCCTACAGATATCAATATGGCTTCTTGCTTCCTGGCCAGCGTATATGCCTAGTGCAAGGAGTTTGGTTCATGTAACTTTACCGTCACACCAATTTTTGGTCAGAGTCCTTTAATAAAGAACCCGACTAAGTATTCTTCAGGTAAAGACAGTTGGTTGGAAGGGTGATTAAACAGTGCGCAATACTCCAATACTGTTCCATCCTATTTTAAATCCTTAAAATCGCCTACTAAGTCATCGAAAATTTCTGCATCAAATCGTTGTTTGAGTGCCGTGGTGAATTTATCCCAATCAATTGCCTCCAGCTTGTTACAGTTTCTGATAGATAGTCGATACCATTCTTACGCCCGCTTATCCATATGTAGAATAGCAACATTCATCTTTCGTTCTTTTTGGAGTTTGATCCATAGAAAAATATTGCTCACAACGATAGAGTCAGAGTTGAACATTCTCACTGTCAAATGATGGAAATTCAATTCGATTCATCCTCGCAGGCATCATCACCCTTTCTTCTTCCATCAATCTCTCGAAGCTACTCTGAGATATGGGATCTACTATTTCGACATCTCCTCCTATTTTTGTAACATTTGTAGAATCATATTCTTTAACTCTGTCATTTCTTTTTCCACCTTTTCAGTTCTATTTTACATCTCTAAAAACATTTGCTCACTCTTATCCTGTGATTACAAAAACATTCTCTCCGTCAACCCCTTCAAAATTTCCTCCATTTTACGTAGTTTTGCACTTCTTGTATCCTCAGCCACAATTGTCTCCTAAATTCGAATGCTCTGATACCAGATTGTTGAAAGAATAAACTAGATAAGAGAAGAGAAACACATATTCAGCTTGAGTATAGGTAACAACTCGAGAGAACACTAAGAGAAAGGAAAGATACAAAGAATTGAGAGAGAGAGAGGGAGAGCAGAAAACAACATTTCATTCAGTTATAACATACTAACATATCCATTACAATTCGGCTTAAATACATCTGGTATATGGTTCTGTAGTTCTGGGCTGTTGTTCATTTCATCATCGTCTTCTTCATTTGCCTCTGCAACATTTGCTCCTTCCTCAAGAACAAAGTCTACCTTTGATGGCTCATTTAACTACCAATTTTATTACTTTAAAAACATCTATTTGGCTCTTTTTTCTCTGCAGATAAGCACAAGCATATCCAACTGATCAAGCTTTTGGATGGTATTATCATTCTTAAACCGTCCTAAGTATATCCAAATGATCAAACTTTTGGATGGTTTTATCATTCTTAAACCATCATCTGTTAATTTTCCAGAGCATATCTGCAGAGAAAAAAGAGCCAAATAAATGTTTAAAAAAATAAAAAAAAATTGGCAGTTGAATGAGCCCTCCAAGGTAGATTTTGTCGGATCCAAGAACTCTATATCTATATATATATAGTACTAAAGTCCATGACTAAAGTCCATGAAAGCTGAAACTTAGGATTCCACCATATCTAGAGCTGACGTATGGCTACAAGCAACAAGTGAAAGGTGCAAGAAAAGACAGACAAACCAGTGGCTCCATTAAAACAGGTGGCACAAAACAAGGGGAGGCTTTTGATACTCTCCTGACAATGTACGAGTTCTTCAAAAAAGTATATGATCACTAAATATTTAATTTATATAGCTTTGATTCAATCTACTTTATTAAAATTTAATGAATCTAATGAAAAATTTAAATCAAATCTAATTTTTATAAATCAATATTTTAAATACAAATTAGTAAATTCAAGTCCTTAAAATTATTATTTAATCTAAAAGTTAATTTAAATTTGAATTAGAAGATGATTTAATTTAATAACTCTATTCATAATAAAAGTTATAATGGATATGAAGAGAGTATAAAATCTATAAGTTAATGCAATTCTTTTATTATTATTATTATATAATATAAATTAATAAAAACTATTTTCCATTTAAAGGTACTTGTATATAATTTAGTAATCAAAGCTTATTTGTATATTTCAAATCTTTATATTTTAAGTTATATATCTTATAATTGAATGAGTTACTTATTTTATTTGATATTTCTATTAATCCTATTACTACATATAATTAATTTTCTCTAATTTTTTATGTTTAAAGTGATGTCTTAATTTCTTGAGATTTAATTAATTCGAACATTATTTATTACAGAAGGGCCGAGCTTCACTAGAGCTGACCTAAATTATTATTTTTAAAAATTAAAATATCAAAACAGCGTCGTTTTGTTTTTACTTATCGGACTAGGCCAATGTCAGGTCAACCCGGGCTGGCAGCTCCTACTGCCATCTCTAGGGTTGGAAGGGATTATTACCACAAATTAATTTAAAAATTCAAGATCAGGCTTAGGCCTAACCCAAAACTAACAAGTGGGCTTGAAATATGGGTCAAGATCAAGCCCTAGAGGCTTTTCATTATTTTGTTGTAGTTCAGTGCTTCAATTAATTTTAATTGCATTCAAGTCCCTTCCCTAAGAAAATCACTAGGGTTTAGCGTCGACTTTTGTTCTTGCTTTGCTTTGCGAAATAGAAATCGTCCCTTTCTTCGTTCTCTGACTGAAAATGACGAAATTCAGAAAGCTGAGTCGACCCACTGGTCACCGTATGTCCATGTTCAGGTCTTCTTTCAACTCTCACTCTCTCTTTTCCTTTCATTCTCTCTCTCTCTCTCTCTCTCTCTGAAGTTTTGTTTTATTTTTGCTTCATCGATTCTGCTTTACTCTATTGATTTTGTTTGTTTTCGTGTATTTAATTTGCAGGACAATGGTTTCCCAGTTGGTGAAGCACGAACGTATTGAAACTACTGTTGCGAAGGTTGCTACTTTTGTGCTTTGTCCTTCATTTCTTAGAGGTTTTTTTCATGCATTGTGTACTCAGTAGTTAAGTGTTTTCTGTTTCGATTGGGATTTATGTTACTTTGATAAGGTTCCTTTTATGGTTTTTTTTTCCCTTATAATCTTTGTAGAATATCAGATGTTAGACTTAGAGATAGTTATGAGTAATGCTTTAACTTCACAGGAATTCTTCTTATTGAATTTTCCTAGTGTTCTTGTAATTGGGAAAAAGATTATTGATTTAACTTTGATGGAACATAGTGATGATTCTTTTGTGTTTCAGGCCAAAGAGATTCGACGACTTGCTGATAATATGGTACAAGTTGGAAAAGAGGTTAGTGCTTGCATCAAGTTAGTTATGTGATTAGCTTGCCTTCTTGTGATGATTTAATCATCAATAGACGATATGAGTAATTGAAGGAAAACAGGACAACTAGAAAGGAAACTGATGTTTCTAAATCTGGTTTTGATTTTAGCTTGTATTCTTTCAAAACATTTGAGGATATCTATAAGATAGGTTGGAAATGTTCAAAACTTTGGGAAACAAAGTGGTTGGATTTAGTTGTAGAACTAGTGACTGTAATACATCCTAATTAAATTGATGGAAGTGACTGTGAGCTTCAATTGATGTTTCCTAATCTTAAACGATGATTGGCAACTGCTTCTTTCTAGTTTCGTTAGATCTCGTAAGTGTAATCAGTGTGCCATTGCCGTACAAACTTGGACGGCATAAATCTGCATGTGCTAAACCGAAGAGATTGAAAAATTTATTGTGTAGATATTTTCCAGTATGAAGTCATATTTTTTGAAACAGTTGGAGCCTTTATATATGAGCTTTATATTTTAATACTTACGTTCCTTCATGATGAACTTATTTTATCTTGAAAGAACCACAGGGTACCCTTTGTGCTGCTAGGCGCGCTGCAGGCTTTGTGAGAGGGGACGATGTTCTTCACAAGCTCTTTACAGAGCTAGCTTATCGTTACAAGTAAGTCTTTTGCTTCTTTCTTCCTTTGGTCTGACCATTTTAAATATTGTTCAAATTTGACTTGGTGTTATGCCTCACAGGGATAGAGCCGGTGGGTACACAAGACTGCTCCGAACTCGCATAAGAGTTGGTGATGCTGCACCAATGGCCTACATTGAGTAAGGCCTCTATATCAACTTAAGATCTTTTTCCTCTAAGACATGCTTGTGCTCCATCTTGTTCTAGCAATTTGTCATTTAATAAATGGTAGTTACAACATAGTGTTATGTTGCTGTGTCATGGTGATTTCAATCAAATGCTTAGCTGAAAGTCCTTTATCGGATACAAATCAAAAAAATTCAAAATCAAGTTTGTCTTGGATCCTAGCATCTTTCTTTTGGAAGAACCATGTCACCTTGTGTGAATTAAGTTGAATTTGAGGGGTATGTCATCCTATATGAAACAAGCTTCCTTTGAATCAGACGAAATCGGTCATTTAGATTGACATTTATGCATGCACCACACTTATATAGATTCTATAACTATATTTTCCATAAACGAGCAGGTTTATCGACAGAGAAAATGAACTTAGGCAGTCAAAACCTCCTACACCTCAACAACCACAGAGAGTTCCTTTGGATCCATGGACAAAATCTCGGCTTAGCAAGCAATTTGCTCCCCCGAAAGAGGGAAAGAGTTCAGACTCAGAGATATGAAGCAGAAGCCACTGGGGGCATGACCATATCCAAGCTCTTTTGAGGCTACATTTCCTGTATTCCGGTTACGGGTCAAAATGCACCAACCTCATTTATCCCAGTCAGCATCTACTGTCCTGCCAAGACCATGAGATGAATAGATCGAAGCACAGATCAAATTAAGTTTTCCATTTATAACTAAAAGTGAATGATTCCTGTATAAGTAGATGTTCTTCTATCCATTTTTGTCTTTGCAAATTGGAGTGAAATTTTGAAGCTGCAGGCTTGTCATTGTTCAACCACCACTCTTGTTAAATGATTCAGATAAAGCTGGTCCAATGGTTATATTCATAAATGCCTTGTGCAAGGAACTTGTACCGTCCTGTTATTGTATCTTGATGACCTAAGAATAAGCCTATGTAACACTACACTATACCTGATCGTTGGAAACCATGAGCTCTAGTTTAGTTAAAAAAAAAGCTTAATTCGTTAGATTCTTATGATTTGATATATTATTAAATATATTTCTTAATTATAAAAATTACTAATAATTCTTTTATAATTTTAATTTTATAACAAAAATTCTAATTTGTAACGAAAATTAATAGTAAGGAATAAATATTATAAAATTAAAATTATAAAATTTTATTTATAATTTTATAAATTTAAGATTAATTGAATAATATATGAAATTATAGGAGTTTAGCGGGATTAAAAACACAATCGAGCCTTAAGTAAAGATGTGGACTTGAAAAGGCTTGAAATTGGATTTTAAAGATTGATTCGAATGTTTGATTAAATTTTAAATCAAGTTTAATTTAACTTATTATCAATGATTAAAAAATTCAACAAGCTTAACCAATTTAACCGTAAAAATCTTGAACCAATTGATTTTTTGGTTTGATTTATTTTAATAATATTTATTATTAAAAATTGAACAATTTATTAATTAATCATTCAATTTAATAAATTAATTTTTATAAATTAAAATGAATCGATTAATTTTTATTTAAAAAATTTTTAATTAAACTTTGAAAATTTGGAGCTAAATCCAAATAAAACATATAATTTTTTTAATAAAAAGCATATAATTGCAATGTTAAATTAGGTTATATCACAGAAAGATAATAAAATCCAATATGAAACAAAATAAATCAATTAACCGACCCACGAATAGCCTTTTAATTAATGAAAATTAGTGACTTGACGTTGAAGCAATAGTAAAGGTGAGGCCTGCACGCTTAGTTGCTTGCAGGTCGAAGAGATAGTCCTATCTCATCTCATGCATGAGTTTGACTAAGAACTAAGAACATTATAATTACCATATAAAAGTTCCCAACCACCAATAGTATTAGGACACATCATCTCACTCTTCCTTTTCATCAAAAGTAAACCCCAAAAATTTCATAAAAAGAATAATTTTTAAGAATCATTTTGTATTTTAAGTGAATAAGGTGAAAAAATAATAAAACAAATAATTATTAAAACTTTTGTGAAATATATTAATTATTATATCTATATTTTAAATAATATAAATTGTAAAAATTTATTAGAGATTATAATGTTATTAATGTCATTTTAAACAAATGTTAAATTAAATAAGAAGTCGTCATCACAAATTTTAAATATTAAATTGTAATAAAGAGTTTATGGCAATATAGATTGCGATATTTCTAGTGTTTGGTTGGGAGGGTTCGTTTATTATATTAGCTTTTGCTCGCCTCTAGATGCTGAGTTATGGAGTGTTTATTCGGGATTGACTCTGGCTTGAAGTTTGAATTATCGGTGGATTGAACTAGAAATTAATTCCTTAGTAGTCATTAACATTCTTTCTTCCTCAAGTTCCATGTCTTCCTATTCTACTTCCTTGGCGAAGACTATTCATGTTTTATTAGCCTTGGGAGGTTCGTATTTGCCATGTGTTTTGAGAAGGAAATCATTGCGTCGATTGGTTGGCGTCTGCTGCGGAGTTTTTTGGCTTCGGATATACTAGTTTGCAGTCTCCTCCTTCAGGATGTCTTGCTATCCTCTTTGAGGATATACGTGGGGTTTTAACCCCAAGGCCAACTGTTTAGACATTGCTTTTATTTCTTTATATCTCAAAAAAAAAATTATTTATTAATGTTAAATATTAAGTTGTGATTTAAATATTTGACCTAAAGTAAGCCTACCAGATTAAGTCTCTTAATAGGGCATCAACTTCTGGTGTTCATTATTACATTTACCAGAACAAAGAGTCCTAGGACCTACCCTTTTGAGCCATGAACACAGTAACTTTCATTTTGATGCCAACCAAACAGATGAACAACCCCATTGTACTTTATCAGATGAAAACAATAACCAAACAGATGAACAACCCCATTGTACTTTATCAGATGAAAACAATCATGTTCTCCCTAATCCTTGGATGGTTATGCCTCCCTTTTCTAGACCCATTTTGAGTCAGACAACCATCCCCATTACACAGTACCTAGACCTTGAAACATTTGGCAATTCCAGAAACAGTAATACTCTCCTTAGAAGTACTTCACCAAAGTTTCACCAAAATCATTAGTTTCTGAGTTCAACTGTTCATACCACGTTTAAGAAAAGGAAGAGAAGGAAGTTGTGCAGATGTTTAGAATAAGAAAAAGTCTCTGGTTTATCTTCACTTCAAGTCTTACCTTTGGTTGCATTTCTTGGCTTCGAATATACTGTATATTACATTACTGTAGAGATTACGACTCTTCCATTGTTAAAAACATTAAAACTTCTTCCTTCTTTTCTTATTAATGTCTATCCATTTTTTCAGTTGATTAATGCATGGTATACTGACAAAGGGACGGAGTATCAGAAGGATACGTAGCGATAGGTGCAAGGTTTGTGTCACTACAAAGAAGTCCCACCTTCTCTGATATTTTTTTTTTGGGTTCCAACAGACATATTTAGTGGTATCCGTGTTCTGTCAAGGTGGCAACTTCGTGTTTGGTCTAGATCTAGTTGAAGCTTCAAAGCTAATGCTTGTTACATTTTCATGATTATCACTGATAATAGTGCTTAGTCAGGGCATTATATACATTTCAACACTATTTACTATTTAGGTTTTTCTATAATCGACCTGTTTGCTTGTATGCAAAGTAGGATATAAAAAGAGAGGATAAAATGAGGGAGAAGAACAAGAAAAGAAAAGAAAAGAAAAGAAAAGGGTTAGTGTAATTCACCTTTTTCTTTTTAATTCTCCTATTTTTTTTGGAAAATTATTACTTAATTTTCTATGGTGTGCAAATTTCATATATTTTATTATTTTTCTTTTTTAATCTAAAACAACGTATTATTGAAAAATTTAAGTTCCATTTTAGAGTTATAAAAAACAACAAAATTAATAGAATATGAAAGAAAAAATTTAAAAACTGAATTTTCTTATAATTTAACATTTTTATTTCCATCCTTATATTTTGAAAACTCTCGTTTGTCTCTTTATAATATTATTTAGTTAAATTCATCATTTGATTTTGGTTCATTCGTATCAAAGAAACGATGATAAATTGACTTATCTTTTTATAATATTATTTAATTAAATTCATTATTTAATTTTAGTTCTTTTGTATCAACAAAACAATATTAAATTGAAATTTAATAATTTCAATACTACGTTTTTTCTTAATAAAGCAAGAACGGATCAATAAAAGATTTTATATAATAACTAAATAATACTATAATGTGGGTGAATCCTACTTAGTAATTATTTCCTAACCTTGGTGTTTCTAAACCTTCTTATTATGATTTTGACCAGTCTAAATCCAGCAGTTTGGTGAGACAGCTTTTGAAAGCACTCTTAAACCAATATTACTTTTGCATTAAGAAAGTGTGATAAGCCACATTCTCATTGCACATAAGAACCAAACTATATCAGAAGACTAAGTAATGATCTTAAACAAACAGAAGAAAAGCTTGCAGGTTAAAACAGGAAGTGTTCAACCAATTAGACTGTTGGATTGGATTATCAGTCTGTTTTCTTACTGCTAATTCAACAACACTGAGACCACAGTAATCATGTTGCCAAATTTGGGTTATTGAGAAGGGACATTTGATCATCTTTTATTCCCTGATCCATTTCTATCAACCAAACCAAATTGTTTTCACTAACCTAATAATCCATCAACTACTTCCACATAATGATGATGCCTCACTTCAAATTTTCTTGGAGAATGAAAGCTGATGAAGATCATGCTTTTTTGGTCCTAGCAAGAATTCCTGATCTGTTTGCTTTGTGTTGAAGTTACCATTCTTCTCTTGATGGTTTGCCTCAAAATGCATATCTATTCATTTTACCTATTAAATGATTATACTCAAGAGTACCTCAAGTAATGCACGTTGGTCTTTTAAGAAAATCTACACTTAATCACAACATCTGGTTAGACTTAACTTTGCAGAAAGACCATGCCAACCTTGATTGCTTAGGTAACTTCCAAAAAAAAAACTTGGATTGCTTAGGAATAAAATACCAAGGAAAGAATATAAAAGTATCTGAAAGGAACATTCACAAAATAAGATGAAAAAATGAAAAAAAAATTGGAAGAGTAGGTGAGAACTAAAACTAATCAAACAGAAGTCTTATAGGAAAATTCGAATGGAAGTTACTTTGTCTATATTGACACTCTCTTCATTCCATACTCTCAAACTGTCTTATGCTCTTTCTCCATTACCTTTCTATTGGCTAGAGTTTCAGACATCATCATAGGTTTTGCTTCATCAACTTTTCTTTCCTCTATCTCTCTGCTGATTATGATTTTCTTTTTTCTCTGGTTTCATGAAGCATAAAGACCAAAGTTCATGATTATTGCAAAACTTTTGTTGAAAAGTTTGAGTTTTTTTACCTTTAACAATGTCCAATTTTCTTATCTTGTTAGTACCATTTGCTAGTTTTGCTTCATTAAACTACCAACTTTCTTTTCAATCATTCTGGTGAAGAACGATGATATCTCATCATCTTCAACTTTAGCAATAAAGAGAAGAAATCAATCATTCACTATTGTCTCTTTCTTGTTTCTATTCTTTTTCCTATGAAAAAAATTGCTTTTTTGATGTTTTTGTAGCTCAGATGCTGCTGCTCTTCTATTGCTGAAAATTTGGAATGAGGGGAGCAATGGGCAACAACCCCGGTTCTGTTGAAACGAGACACAGACTATCTGCATCAATGTAAAGTCTCAGCTTCTTCCATATATTTTCACTGAAAATTACTTGAGCATAGGCCATGTTTCATTTTACTTCTCATGCACCAGT
>JANSVA010000216.1:38085136-38097579 GCA_025504915.1 Erythroxylum reticulatum
CAGTCCTTTAATGAAAAATATGACCTGATCATTTTCATAAAATTCTTTAATGTTCTTTGAAAGACCATATGAACATTGAGGAGTACAAGAACAAGATGAGATAGAATGCAAGATTGCAATTCATCCCACAAGATTTTTAGCTTAGTGAAATACTCATGTACAAAAAGAATGCCTTGTTGACAATTATATATTCAAGATGGGGATCACATATACAAAAAGAGTTGCTTTGAGCAAATCTAGCTTTGAGATCTTTCTAGATCTCATAGGCGGAATCCAACCTAATTATGGACTGTGCAATAGAGGGTGAGACAGAATGAATAAGCCAATAAATTACCAAATTGTTGCATCTTTCCCAAGGAACAAACAAAGGAGCTCAGCTTCTTCCATATATTTTCACTGAAAATTACTTGAGCATAGGCCATGTTTCATTTTACTTCTCATGCACCAGTAGCCACAGGAATTATCGTAAGAACTTGTTTTCTGGATGGGCTGAGAACCTGAGCATTATAGAATTTATGTTTTCTCTGAAAGTTTAGCTATTTTGATATGCCAGGCATAGTTTATTGCAAAGTACTTTGGATTCAAGATTGACCCAGATCCCGTCCCTTTCATTAGTTTCACCTTGTCTAATCTATGTTCTGAACAATTTCTTCATTAATTCTGGGTTAAATGCGGCCCATATGAAAATAGGTAGAACAGTGAAGATCTTCCACATATTGAATCAGAGTATTAGTATAACCAATTGTTTTTTGTTTTACACACAAGCATCTGAGTTTAGTTTGTATCCAAGCATATCTAGTTCCCTGATTTGTACATTCTTGAAACCTGATCTCTGGCTTTTTGGAAATGCAATTATGTGAAGCAGCAGGTCTAGCTAACATCAAAGTATGAATTGATCAGAGTTTGCTATTCATACATTATTACTCAGAGCATTTCCTATTGCATTATTAGTGATCTTAGTTTTCCTCTTGAATTCTCACATTCTTTCAATTGGAAAACTTCCGTGAGCAGAGAAGATATATACAAAAGAAGGATACAGAAAGGTAAAGTTAAAGGTTCTGAGAAACCATATCAAATTTCCGGTCATGACAGGAGCTCATGCTGCAAGGTTTCTCCATTGAAGCTTGTCCTCGTGGTCATCATTTGTGGAACCATTATGACCCTCTTACATTCTCCGGAAGTTGATCATTTTTCAGGCTCAACATCAAGGTACACAAGGATCGTGAATCAGTTTTTTCAAGTTCTGTGATTTTCTTTCTGAAACTGTAGTTTCCTCAACAAAAATAACCATAATCCTTGGAGTTAAGAATGGAAAATGCCAATCTCGTCCGAGTAGGATATTTGTTGTCTTGTTTTGGGATAAATTTTATGTCATTGTCACAGTTCTTGGATAGTTTTCCTTGCAGGATAGAGTTATGCTAGTATTTTCTTCTCAGATATGTTACTGTCATGTTTATCTTTCAGATAATGTCTCAAAATTCAAGGTGCCAGAGAGCTAGACAAATGTTCTAATAATAATGATCCACACTTTCTAATTTGATAAAAACCTGAATGCAGGCCGAATTTCGTCAACCGCTGGATATGGGGAGGGTTGGAACAACGATATGTCTCAGAGTTGGATACAAATTGGCTCGATGTGATGAAGGCTATTGAAAAGCTAAGTGAGCAAATTGACTATCAGGGAATAGGTCTGTTGAACTTCAATAACAGTGAAGTGAATCAATGGAAACAGCTTATACCTGACGCTTCCCACATTGTTCTCCATCTGGATTATGCTGATAAAAATGTGACTTGGGATACTTTGTATCCGGAATGGATCGACGAGGAGCAAGAAGCAGAAGTTCCCGTATGTCCATCTCTACCAAAACCTGAAGTGCCAAGAAAAAGACTTGACCTTATTGCTGTGAAGCTGCCTTGCAGAAACGAGGCAAATTGGTCGAGAGATGTAGCTCGATTGCACTTGCAGCTCACAGCGGCAAATCTTGCAGCCGCTGCCAAAGGATCATATCCTGTCCATTTACTTTTCGTCTCCAGGTGTTTCCCAATACCAAATCTTTTCACTTGCAAAGAACTTGTTCTAAGAGAAGGCAATGCCTGGTTATACAAACCAAACTTGAATGTTCTGAGACAGAAACTCCAACTTCCAGTTGGCTCCTGTGAACTTGCACTTCCCTTCAGAGATAAAGGTCAGATTGTTACTCCAGCTTCTTGCTTCATTTCCACATTGATACAGAAGTAATAGCTTTTGCATGTATGAATTCACAAGCATAGACTCAAACCATACACTTAAGTGTTAGTGATACACCAGACAAGTGAACACACCCTCAAATTATCAGAAGTAACAAATTCTAATACCATCTTTCGTTATATCAGAGAGAGTTCATTCAGGGAACCCGAGGCGTGAGGCATACGCTACAATTCTTCATTCTGCTCATGTTTACGTGTGTGGAGCCATTGCCGCAGCTCAGAGTATTCGTCTGTCAGGATCCAACAGAGACCTTGTAATACTTGTTGATGAGACAATCAGTGTTTATCACAGAAGTGGCCTTGAAGCAGCAGGATGGAAAGTCAGAACAATTCAGAGAATTAGGAACCCAAAAGCTGAGAAAGATGCATATAATGAATGGAACTACAGCAAGTTTCGGTTATGGCAGCTGACAGACTATGACAAGATCATATTCATTGATGCAGATTTGCTTATACTCAGAAACATTGATTTTTTGTTTGGCATGCCAGAAATTTCTGCAACAGGAAACAATGGAACTCTATTCAACTCAGGTGTAATGATCATTGAGCCTTCAAATTGCACATTCAATCTCCTGATGGAACATATCAATGAGATTGAATCCTACAATGGCGGAGACCAAGGTTACTTGAATGAGATCTTCACATGGTGGCACAGAATTCCGAAACACATCAACTTTTTGAAGCATTTCTGGATTGGTGATGAAGAAGAGGTTAAGCAAAAGAAGACTCAACTCTTTGGTGCTGAGCCTCCAATCCTCTATGTCCTTCACTATCTTGGTGTGAAGCCATGGCTTTGCTTCAGGGACTATGACTGCAACTGGAACGTAGACATATTTCAGGAGTTTGCAAGTGATGTTGCTCATGAAAGGTGGTGGAAAGTTCATGATTCAATGCCTGAGAACCTGCACCAGTTCTGTCTCCTGAAATCAAAGCAGAAGGCACAACTTGAATTTGATAGGCAACAAGCTGAGAAAGCAAACTACACAGATGGACATTGGAGAATCAAGGTTAAGGATCATCGTCTTAAGAAATGTATTGACAATTTATGTTCATGGAAGAGTATGCTGAGACACTGGGGTGAAACAAACTGGACTGATGATGAATTCTTCAATCCAACACCACCTGCCGTAGCCACCCAATCACTCTCTGGTCTATGAGCTAGTATCTTCTTCCATTTGCAGATTCAGACATTTGGGAAGTGAATGACACTGAGTTCACAATGAGGAGGTTTCCTTCTGGTTTTGTAAATTTTTTTCCTCAAACCATCCAGAGTTGGTAGAGCAACTTGTTTCAGGATAGGAATCATAAACTTCAGCCCCTTTTGAGGCTAGAGATCATATCCAATCTTTACTTTTACTAGAATTTTTAATTATGTCATTTGACAAAAGAATTGATGTTTTATTCTGTAATTTTCTTTTAAATCACACAAAATTTCCATTTCAACTTTGCAAAAAAAAATCGAATATGATATAATCCAAAATCAACAAATCAAATTTGATTGAACCAAGTTGAAAAATCGGGTCGAGCCAAATTCTTAAAACATTCAATATAATGAAGAGTGTTATTAAGTTTTTAATAATCTTTTAATGTTTATTTCCTCTTTGATTTTGGAACTTTCTCTCCTAAAGAAGTTTGGAAGCTTTTGCTTAAAATCTAGTTTTTGAACATTTGTCACATATAAAGTATCCCTTGAAATGCTTATAAATTGAGTTCATACTTCATAGTCACCCATGATTAAGTTTCATAATCACCAGAAAGCACAAGCCCATCAGATTGGGCTGTTGAAGTTCAATAAAAGCTTAGCAGGCCTTAGAGAAAGGATTTTGCACTTGCTACTTTTCTTCTTTGGAATTGAAGTCACGAAGGAATACAATATATATATATATATCAATTTTGATGTTGAATTTAACCAAATTTGAATTTTCGACTATGAACTTAATTCATGTTAAATTTAATTTTTTCTTATTTTTGAATTAAGTCGAGTCAAATATAAATTAATTTTATAACATTATTTGGATTGATCCACGAAAAAATTTCGAATTTGATTGATGATGTAATGTCACTTATAAGGTCAAATCAATATATTCTCAAAAAAAATATTAAAATTGAGTTGATCAATTTATATATTTAAGTTTTAACCTAAATTTAAATTTGACTAAAATAAAATATGCTTGATGACGTTTTATAAAATTAGTTGAATCTAAAAAATTTATTAAACTCGAGTCTATCAAATTTAGATATTTAAATTTGAGCTTAAATTTAAATTTGACCAACATAAAATTTATTTATCGACTTCGAGTTTAATTTAACTAATTTTTATTATTAGACGAGTTACTAGATAAGTCAATACTATTATAAATTCAAAAGACTCAGTTCCAAAATTACCAATCAAGAAGACTTTTTGAAAGGTATGCCTTAAATCACTCCTAAATGCCCTACAATGTCAATATTTCATACAAACTGATATGCATCATAAACCATAATGTTAGGAGAAAAGTTATGACTTGCCAGTTTGATTGAAACCATAAGAATAGTGACTTAGAAGTATGATTGCATATGTTGATTGGAATTCATTTTCACTTACCTAAAAGCTACTTAAAAGCTGACTTTCAATTCAGTTACCCTTTCATGTAACATCAATTAGTCACTTTCTAATAAAAAAGTAACCTTTAACTTTAACTACATCCACCCATTTCCTGACTTTTTATGGAGATTTAGGGTAGAGTTGGTGAAACCAACATTAAGGAAAACAAAATTAATTTGGTGCTTAACCATATATTTTTAGATGTTTCTCAAACACTTTTTTTTGAATATTTTGTTTTGCCTATTCATTTCAAATAAATGGTATGTTAATTTAGTATTTTCTCGTAATTGTTTTACTCCTTTCTAAAGAAAAATATATTCTCGTTATCTCAAACTTATCGAAGTTTTAAATTGAAAATATGTTTTCAAATTTATAGATACAAACAAAAATTGTTACCTTGTTGTTTAACCATATATTTTTAGATGTTAACTGCTATTTTTATATTTATTTAATATTTTATCATAATTCCTTTATTCTTAAAAAATGAGTCTCCAAGTAATTAGTAAAGTTACTCTTTAGTTATCAAAAAGTCACGAGTACATTAATGACCCTCTCTCAATCTTTACAAAGTAAGAAATTTTGTGCACTGAAGTTTGTCTTTTTATTTTTAAAGAAAACTACACTTTTATTATCCCAAATTTATCAAGACCTTAAATTGGAGAAATTATTTTCACTCAAAATTGGAGATAAATTAGAATTTGATCTATTGCTTTTTGTTCTTCTTTTTTTGTTATGTTAACTTCATGACTTATCTTTTACACCAAATTTCATATGAGGGACAAGTAAAAAGGTTATTCTAAAGATTATGGTGCGTACTTTTTAACATTATCTTAATAGCTATAACATTAGGTTTTCTTTCTAACTTGGACCATTCCTTAGACCCACACCTAACCTAAACTGCAGCTTTAGATTTGTCAAAATGGTTTATGACAGAACATGTGGTGGTTGTTATTTCTCACCATTGTCAAAGCATGGAATTGGACAATTTGGAAATGGGATATAAAAAATCATCTTATCATCTAGCTAGTGGATGCTCCGTCCTCATGCACTATATGTGAAGGATTTCAGGAGAATGTGAACATAGATTCAAAGTGTCTTCACTATTGACCCGTGATTCTCCCAATCATTAAGATAAAAATTAGTTTTCAAGTGTAATTCAGAACCTAAGATTTTATATAGACATACATGAACAGGCTCTACCAATTACAAGATGCTTTAAGCCAAAAAGTTATACGATTTTTTGTTCATATAAGATTAATCATGAAGAAATGACAGAAGTTTCAACAAGATTCATGTCAAAGTCACAGAAATATGGGGCTCCTGTAATCTCACGGGACTCATTTTCCAGTACAATGTATAGACAAAAAGTAGCATGACACACAGGCAGACAGGGCTATTCCCAATGGACTGCTACTTACGATAACGTTAGCCTGTGTTTACCTAACCACATGTGGTGGATGACATATGGTTGTTCTTCAATGTAACAAGTGCTTGAATCATACATTCACATCATCTTCATTCTCAGTTAGTTCAAAATCTACCATGTCCTTATCCTGAATGGTCCCAAAAGGGTACACAACTATCGTACTGTTCACTCAAAGAAGGAAAAGAAAAATGACGTATGCTTAGCTGTTTCTTTTGTTGAAAATCAGCAATGGCTGGTGAAGCTAAGCTCAAGCTACCACAGTGCAATCATAACTTTGCACAGAGCATGCTTGCGTGACATTCGTAGGGGCAAATGACAGGTCCTGCAAGGTAATGCTAAGAAAGCTGAAAGATGGTTGATTAGATAAGATTTTTACTGATCTGATAAACTACGAGAGTGACGGAGAGTATCTCACACTGACAGCAATCTTTTATAATATACTGATTTATAAATGATTAAGGATGAAAGTCCCGGATTAACCTGAAAGGATCGAGTCAGGCCACTAAACCTACCCATTGTCAACCTTATTGCAAAGTTAAAGGGAAATGTAGAAAGGTTTGTGTCAGACATGCACTGAAGAACGCACTTTCCATGTGTATATGAACAAGGGCAAGTCCAAAACTTAAAAATAAAGACTTTATATGGTATTGGTCTTCCACTAATCGGATGATAATAATGGTACCGGTCACTTATCCCTTCAACTAAACCAGTATGCAGATAATATTTGCTACAACTAAGATGACGGAATAATCAAGAAGAATTTGGGATCCACTCATTCCCTTGGATAAAATTTTCTACCGAATATGCATTCACATGCTCTGAAGGAATCTGACTGCTCCAACTAACTCTTCCTGCTGTATTAGATCCTGGTCCAGAATTCCCAAACTCTCCATAGTACAGTGTTTTCAAAGCAAAATCACCAGACCATGGCAACCACCCTTGTGGTGATATAAGAACTTCGAAGTTGCAGTTTATGAAAACAACTCTGGAGTACTCCTTCCAAGGCCTCCCCAAGAAATTTTTGTGGACACTAGGTTTTCCATGATACAAAGCCATATATTCTTCAGTGCCATTGATCAAGCAATTTTTGAAGACAAAACCTGTTGATTGTGCAGGATCAGTCCTACCATGTGCCGTGACTGCATTACTCTCACCTTTTTCCGGCTTTTCTTGCCTTGGTTTCACCAAAATCTGGCAACCTTCAAAAATTGCAGCTGAGTTGCCAAAGAGGAAGTCTACATTGCCCACAATGCGGCATGACTTGTAGTATTGCCGAAGGGAATGAGCATAAAGAGTGTCCTGATTGCCAAGTAATTCACAGTTCTCTATTACAGACAGATCGCTATCTACTCTTAAAGCTACTGCTTGATGGGTAGGAGCTCCTGCCGTATTCTGAATTGTCAGGCTACTAGCCATGAATCCATCCCCAAGAACTCCTGTAACGAATTACGAACATCATATCAGAAAAAAGACAAGGCAAACTAAACCTGGCAATCTTAGTATAAAATAATGCTTGGACCAACTGTAAAAAATTAGAATATGCAATCCAATTTCATCTATTGCTTCTGGAAATTTGTGGTACTCAAATTCCTTTCTCAGGTCGCTATTATAATTAAAGCTAAGTCACTTAATTAGGAAACAGACCATGTGACAGATACACAAAATGCCAAAATGAGTCAGTATATCAACTGCTCTCGCTGCACAAGTTATCTCTATAAGCAGAATCTACCAATAGTATATAGCCAAATGTGTACTCCTACAGCTGCAATATCGAACAAATTAGCATTTAACAACTAACTGCCAAGGAACTGTCGGTGTGAAATGAGGAATTGTCTTCTTCTTTTGCATTTTGCCTTCGAGTACTTCACAGGTGACCTAAATCTTCAACTTACCAACTGTAGCAGATTCAAACGTCGTAACCCCTAGCTGACCAGCATTTTTTGAACCTGTGATCACTGTTTTGCCAATACCATCACCCAAAAACACCACATTTTTTTTCTGAAGCGGAACTCGAACTATCTCCTCGTAAACACCCTCCTTGATACGTATCACAAACCTACCGTCTGTCTTATTATCTGGAGCTGCATTAACAGCTTCCTGAACTGTTCTGTAACAGCCATTAGTGTCGTCCTTGCAAACTATAACGTCATCCGATACATTTGATGGGAAACCACCCTTAAATTCCATTGCACTGGCACGACCAGGAACTTCCCAGAACCCATCACGTTCTGTTTGTGGTGGTTGCCACTGCCGGGTTTCATTGCCAGACAAATCATAAGACACCATCATGCTTAGTGCATTGCTGGTGAGATTAATCAAGTTTTCCAAGAACAAGATTGTTTCTTTGGCAGAGGCTATATCTCCAACACGACTCCGGAGTCCTCCATAGCAACCAGTTTGGTAACTAAGAGCAGCGCTCATCCAAGCACGAACATTCTTGATCTCGCCGTGAAGCAACGCATCATTTGACAATGAAATGCGGTACTGAGAATAAGAAAGAACCTCCAAACAATCCTTGGCAGCATTAGTGAGGTTTTCATTCTCAGAAGATCGTAGGATAGACTCTAACATAGAACGTGCAGTTTTAAGGTTTTGGGATGACACCCAGAAAGCAGATTCGATTATTTGAACTGGGGTTGGATTGGAAGGGACATGGTTAGACTGGATTAGAGAGGATTGGCAGGTTTCAGGGTGTCGTGTAGCATTGCAGGCTAGATGGATCTCATGTTCAGGAACTAATTTAGTCTCAGAAGAAACAACAAACAACAGAAGACAACAAATTATGAAAAGAATACATTTGAAGGATGAGAATGAGAATGCAAGTTTTGACATGGCAGTACTAATAGAAATGGTAGTAATGGTGATTGGTAATCCATGACAACTTATGCATATATTATATAGAGATCAACAACATGAAAAGGGACATCTTTTACCTAGACTTTTAACATGTTTCATCCAATTAAGATAACAGGTAAAGAGTACAATATAACCTGAATTTGTTTTCCATAAGCACCTAAAAATATGTTACCTTTCGTTCATTTTAGGCACACTATAAATAGTCTTATGCATATGCAACAAACTATTGTAATAACCTTCCAAAGTATTAGAGGCACTAAATTATGACAATAGATCAAGTCCAACTTGAATATAATATTTTTAAAATTTAAACCGAAACTAAAATCATTTTAGTACTTATCAATTTTATGAGTGATTTGTTATTTTGAAAATTTTAATTAAAAAATCATGATATCAAAACTTTGATATTAAAGACAAATTAAAATAAATATAAGTTATTTAGAATCAATCTATCAATTAGTTAAGAATAATATTGCGTATTACTGAATTTTTTCAAACTCTGTTAATTATATAATAAATAGAATTATATAATAAATAGAATATATAATAAATGTATTATGTCGATTTTTATGTATATATCAATATTATAGAACATATATATATTTATTATAAATATTTTATAAATATATATGAATTATATAAATATGGAAATTTTACTATTGTTGTAGTAATAAAATTAAAATAAATGAAAATTTTGCTTAATTTAACTATAAAATATTTATTATTTATCAAATTTTATTTTAATTAAATCTTCATTAAGTCCTATTTTCCATAAAAATAGACAAAAATAGAAGGTAAAGGGTAAATAATTACCAACTGTAGCTGTGTTATACGTGGAAACTCCTGGTTGGCCAACGCTCAAAGAGCCTGTAATTACGGTTTTGCCTATGCCGTCCCCAATAAACACAACATTCCTTTTCTCTAACGGAACTCTAACGATCTCCTCGTATATTCCTTCCTTTATGTGTATCACGAACTTCTCGTCCCGCCTATTATCAGGCGCCGTATTGACCGCCTCCTGCACCGTTTTGAAACATCCGTTACCTTTACTTGTACCGCCGTCCTTACACACCATGGCGTTCACCGCCAGATTCCGCGGGAACCCGCCTCTGAAACCCGAATCCGCTCCGACCGACCCTGGTTTCTCCCAGAAGCCGTCCCGTTCCGTTTTCGGAGGGGTCCACTTGGCGGTGTCATTGCCGTAAATATCGTAAGAGACGATCATGCTGAGAGCGTTACTGGTGAGGGTGGAGAGGGAGGCCAAGAACGCCATGGTCCGGTCGACGAGGGACGTGTCGTTGGCGTACTTGAGGGCGTTCCAGCAGTCGTACTGGAATAGCAAGGCGGCGCTCGTCCATGCTCGGGCGTCCTTGACTGCGGCGTCCGCGGGAGAGGAGAGGCGGTGGCGGGAGTTGGCGAGGAGCTCGAGGCAGTTGTTCGCGGCGTTGGTGCGGTTAGGACTTCCCGCGGAGGAGTCCAGAATGGACTTGACCATGGATTGGGCCGTGACGAGGTTGGTGGAGGATAAAGAAATGGCGAATTGGATGATTTGAAGGGGTGTAGAGTCGGTAGGAGCGTGATTGAGAGAAGCCTGGCAAATGTCGGGAAATCTGGTGGCCTGGCAGGCTTGGACGATCGCCGGCGAGGATCCGGCGGGGACAGAGGGGTGTTTTCGAGTGGGTGGTTTTGTTGGGGGGTGGTTATGGTGTCGGGAGGAGGACAAGGAGGAAGAGATGGACAGGATGAGGAAGAAGAAGAAGGAGAGGAGGGAGAGGGAAGCCATGAAGAGGAAGGTGAGGTTGGTGAAGAGTGAGAAACAGTGAGGCTTTGGATGATGACGACGATGATGGCGATGAGATTGAGACTGGGAATGAGAGGCCATTGGGATTGGACTGGAGGAATGAATTTATAGAGAAACTGATTGGAGAACAGGAGCGAATTAGCTAAGTGACATATGATTAAGCGACAACCAAAGCTCCCTCTCTCTAACCCCATTAAAGACTTGATTAAGACTGTGTTAATGTTAACGATGATATGATTTTAGAGAGAGAAAAGGGTTTAGCCCCAAGAGAGTCACGGGCCGGGTTGAATAAAGTTAAGAGTTCTTTACGTCGTGTCATGGACCGGATCAATGCCAGAACCCGATTTGAAATTTAGTTATACTTATTGAAGATCTTTCCTGTCTTTCCTGGATTAATTACTATCTGTTAAAGAGCAGAATAATTTTATAATGTCAGAAACTAAACTTTGTGGCTTTTTGATGGTTATCTCCATTGCTACACATAGGTTTCTACTAAGAACGATGCGTTGAAGTGGAGAGTGTTCCCATCTTGATGGAACTTCAGGAACTGCTTAGAAATTGAATTGCAGGACTCTATTGTATGGTTTCAGTAATGGCAACTGGGCATCGGCACAACGACGTTGTCATGGTAGTTAATTCCTCCCAACTGGAAAGACTTGGAAACTTTAGTTGATCCTCTGCAGATGGGCTCATGTTGATCAGTTAATTTTGTTAGTTCAGAAGGCGAGCAACTCATATTTCAACAATGTGAAAATGGAGGAATACTCTGACCGTGTTCATTCAAGGAGCATTTTTTCTATAAACCCATCAACATGAAGATTTGCGACCACGACGCCAACCACATCATCTTCGATGGTATCGGGTCAGCAGGAGCTGACTTCATATCTCAAATATGTTCCAGGGAAAACAGTTGGATCAGTCAAACCGATTGATGTGTTCCTTTGTTCTTTCGTGGGATAGGATCAATAGGTTTGACAATGCCATTAAATTGCATAGTAAGATAATCCCAGCAAGAGAATTGAATATCAAGAACATGCTATATCTGGGAAGTGGAGACAAAGTATTAAGCAACCAAGCAATACTATCCTACGAATTCATTGAATTTCATGTATCCAGAGGGCCACAACAATACCAACAATATAATAAAGGAAGATAAATACCAAAAGCACTTCTTAATGCTTCAAAAGTCTCCTTGACCAGATAAAACCGTACATAACTGAAGCGTAGAATGGTGGATATCCTTCTAAACGCTTTAGATCTACAGTCAAGCTTTGTGAATACTGCCCGCAACTGCAGTATATACTGTTTCATCAGGTGTGAAGCCAGCCCCAATCATTTTCTCGTACAAATTAAAAGCTTCTGATGATCTTCCTTCCTTGACAATCTCAATATCATTACCCTGTAAGTGACCACATGCATGATTAGATCCTTCTCACGCATTTCATTGAACAATTTCAGGGCCTTGTCTACCATACCGAATTTACACTCACCATGGACAAGTGATGTGTATGTATATATGTCTGGCATCA
>JANSVA010000216.1:38137225-38164639 GCA_025504915.1 Erythroxylum reticulatum
GTTAGGATGTGTTTTGAGATATGTTTTGAGGCATGAAACATTAAAAACCAAAGTATGCTCCAACCATTTCAGAAAACTTACATAGAACCATCCATCAACTTCATACTCGATTTCGAGCTCTTCACCTGCTGTTAAGTTAAGCTGCAAGTAGGAAAAATGTATTTTAAGCAAGATCTGGTATCAAGTGTAAATAATTCTAAGATCTTATTTCTTTAGATAAAGGATCGGGAATTCATATAGTCTGACCCGAATTGTGAGACTTACCTCATCATCTCCACCGGCAGTGAAGTCGTATAGTGCTGATCCGAATTGTGGAGTTGCAGAAGAAACAGGTTCCTCATCCTGCGACTCATAGCTCGGAGGTTCATAATTCTGACGGCCAGCCAAGGGGTTCTCAAATGATTCGTATCTTTGCAAGACAGCTGATTCGTAGGATGGAGGCTCTTCCCTCGGCTGAAAATGATTCAACATCAGCTCAGGTGCAAGATAAGTAACTCTAAGAAACTAAGGTATGAAAGGAATTATGCAGCTCTTAATACATGTGAATTATAAGGTATGAATTTTACCGGTGTTTGAGACTTTCCATGATCCTTTTTCTGTGAACTGAACAATGAAGGGTAGTTCATTCCTCCATAGTGGAAAGACATTGAAGTATCAGCTGATCCTGTTGAGTCTGGGGAAGATGAGCCAGATGACCTCACATCATCTTCCTGTAAATCCAATCAACTGCATTAGTCACGACCAGTACCCTAAAATGGAAGAGAACAAAGAGTTATCTGCAACAGTTGTACCTCTAATTCGGATGGCTCTAAAAGGGTCTTGGCCCACATATCATCATACCCAACTGAAGATCTGGCAAAGATGTTCTCTTCTTCCACGTCAGGAGCATCAGTACCATTTCCAGCAATAAATTCATTGACCTGGCATGGAAACACAAAACAACTTAATGATCATTAATCATGGATTTCATTATCACAATAAATGATATAGATATTTTATTTGATAAGAATATCATTATGTGAAAAGTGAAGGAATATTCTTACCCTGTTCATTGCAGGAGCATTGTTCTCTAGCAACCCGTCGTCCCCAAGGTTTGCTGCCCAGGCATTAACCAGATCATCGTCCAGGGTATCAGGCTCAATAGGTGCTGGTTTAGACTCATAAATGAGTTCAGAAATTCCAGTGGCGAAAGCTGGATCATTAAATCCAGTTGATGCGTTTATGTTGTGCTTTGTGCGGTAGTTGTCAATAAGTTTAGCACTGCCAAGTATATTTCATAGTACAATAATACGATATAGGAGAACTGAAAAATAGTTTGAACATATCATGGAACTCAACCACAGCTGCTAAACAATCTTTTATTCTTACCTTATTGGCCCCAAAGGAAGATACTTAGCTCTTGGAATGTAACAGAACAGCGAAACAAGATCTAACAACTTCTCATGCGTTTCGTAAAGTTTCTTCAGCTCTTCGTCAGTCCATTCCTTACCTGCATTATCATGATAGCGAATGTCCCTGCATCATGACAATGTTTACTGAAACCCAGGAAAAGGAAGTTGTAACTTCCACAGAAAATAGATTCAGGCACTTACTTGATCAGTTCATCTTGGGCTGTGTACATTTCATCCAACACCATTATCATTGGACTGATTAAAACTCCAAGGCCAGTACCACTAGCTCCTTGATCTTCCCCATTACTAAAATGCAATTCTGATAATTGGGACTGTTCTCCACCAAGTGCCAAAGCATTTAACAACTCATAGATTTGTAGCCTAAAGGGCTCACCAGATCTAATGGCCATGGTCGTTAGGGCTTGCGCAGCAACAATGCGGACCTATAATGAGACTCAAACAAACGAGAGAACGAAAATAAATAATGACAAACAATAACAGGGATACTTTTCGTATTACAGGATCGAGTTAAACTTCAGTTACTAAAGCTTTCAGTCTTTACTGGCGACTGAAAAATGCTTACGAGGGTGTGCATATAACTATACACTATTCCTAATAAAAGATGGCTAATCCATCTTATATAGTTGAGAAGATCAACTTGAAGATTTTCTACTAAATTAGAGACTGGTATGCAAGAATCTAGTTTACGTAGACAATGGTCAAACTCCATCTGATAATACTCCTGTTGCATAACAAGTTATGGAGGCAAGTCACCATTTTAAGTCTGAAATATTTTAGCACCCAACCTGGTTCGAATCAAACCGAACTCAAATTTTTATCAAAATCTAATCAAATTAAAGTTTGAGCTTGTTTTTCTAAGGTGCAATCGGATTTAAGATCAAGTTCAAACTTATGAATTAAATTCGAACTCAAGTTTGGACCTTATAAGGCAAAAGTCCGACTTGACCTATTGCCTGTTGCCTTAGCTGAGACGTGGACGTTGGAAATATATTGATGGAACAAACTGTACAGATACGTATCAAATGAAAAAGTTGAATGAGCAGTTTGGGATTTCTTTACATTTTGTTTTCATACTTATTCGAGCCAATGCAAATTAAAAGGTGTTTTAGATGGAATATAATACCTCCCAGCTCCCACTAAATGCACACCTTTGAAGTCGAGTCAATGCACTAGCCAGAGTGGGGTTACGAGAGTTGGCAGCAGCAACCATTTTATCTGGATCTAACAGCATCAGTGCAGTACCAGGAGGGGTTGAAGATTCCCAGGCATATTCATTAGCAGCATAATTTGCATTTTCTCCAAGGAACCATACCTGTGTGTTCATCATTTAAAGATATTAAAATATGGGTTTAATTAATACAAAACTACTCTCTCTGTTGCATTTCTTGAATCAACTATAGAGTTTCCATGAAGAATAAGTGTAATATGCGCAAGATTCTTACTGCTGCTTGGACTAATCGCTGCAATGCCAGAGCTGACTTTGGATCAGATGCAGAAACCTTATCTACTGACGTAAGTCCTAGCATTGATCCAGGCTGTGGAGGTGGTAGATCAAGAACTATTGTGACTGCTTCTAAAGCTGTGTGTTTTCCTTCAGGACCAGCTCCAATAAGGCACGTCTACAAACAAAAGTCCATCGACTTAATCAGCATTATCTATTGTAACCAGTTTCTACGTCTAATTGATTTTGCTTCTCATAATCAGACAATTAATGAATCTAATCTCAAGTTAAAGCATACTTTCCAGAGTAGTTGTAAAACGTCAGCATCAATCTTTCCTGGGACTTTTGTAGCAAAGATCCTTGCGATTTCAAGCAGAGTAACAGCCATACCTGGAGTAGCCTGGGGAATAAATAAACGACAGAACTACAATTCACAACTTTGCCTAAACATCACAAAAATAAAATGAAGTCTCTTTGAAAATCATAACTAGGTTGGAATAAGCTTCAATGAATCCGAGTTCAGTTTCTTAATACTTAAACTCGTGTCAAAATGTATTTTGATAGTGTGGTTCAGTTTTCCGCCGTTATTTCCTGATAAAATTATAATCTTAAAAATCTGAATTTCAGTCCAATTACAAGCGCTTGAGACTTGATTGAATTTGATACGAAGTTGGCTTGCACTTGTAAGATGAATTGCATACCTTAAAACGAGCATGTAACGTAAGTAAAACATCATTTACTATTGTTGCTGGCCAAGCAGGATCAGAAAGCTCTGATGCAATAATGTTTTTTAGTTCTTCAAACGATTCATGTGGGCTTTGCATCCATATTAGTGCCTTGATTACCATTGCTCGAACATATGCACACTCGCATGCTGCAGTTGTCCGTACTACCTCCATTAAAGAAGCTAGCAAGTTCGCGACGTTATCGTAGGCAACTGTTACACTAGATTTTGCAGCTTTTCCAGCACCTGAACAAGCACAGAGAGGAGGGAAAAAGGGAAGAAGGCTGCATTAAGGTAAACATCACTAAAGGGAAACTTTACATATCTCTTATAAACTTGTACATAAACTACAGAATGCTGATACTCAAGGGCATTCCACGGAATGGTCACGTTGGAAAGAGAATTTCTTTAAACACGGGGAGAAATGATCATATAAAAAATCAAACCCATTTATAGTTAAGGTTGGAACGGAGAAGACACTGAAAATGAAGCTAAAGAGAAGTAACGTTAAGTTCCCAATGCCTGACCATAAATTGTTAAAAGAAACAAGAAAAGAAAAGAAGGGAGACGGAAGAAGAACAATACAAAAATTACCTGGTGCATACGGGTTTTCACTAAAATCTGAATCATCTGCAGAAACATTAACCTCTTCATCAATGTCGTCATAGCCCAACGAAAAAGCAGCAGCACGACTTCTTCCCATCTCCTGAACAACTCTTGCTGCAGCATGAAGCCCTGGCCTTGAGAAACTACGGAAAGAACTCTCCAACCTATTCAATCAAAGTAATAGAAGGAAAAAGAAAAAAAGGCATAACTCTAACCAATGTTTGATCGACTTTATAAACCAGCATCTAAGAAGTCTATCTAAATTGAGCTAAACAAAGTTAGTCGTTGGAGAGAGAAGAATAATGTGTTCAGTCGACCTCCTTAGCACAAGTTTAAGGAGAGTTTGTGGCTGCCTAGTTTTTTGAGGAATGTCTTTCGAACCCTTTGATTTCTTGTCTTCCGGCAACTTCATAACCTCTCTGCTTAAGTTGTACCACCCTACAGCCCTCTCTTCGGTCCTGTAAGTACATGTAAGCAGAATCAGATGTTGCAGAAGTAGCCAAAAAGGCAACGGAAACCAAAGCAAATTTAGACTGGTAACGGTTTCATTTCACCACAAACTATAATCATTCCATCACTGCATTTTAGCTTATTACAGTTGCGGAACAGCCTGATAGAAGAAAGAAAAGTAGTGGCAGAAGAATTTCATGCGATCAAAATACCGAAACAAATGCAGCAGGAGAAAAAGAAATTACCTCTCTGAGTTGTCATATTTCCCTAGCAAACATAAGATTGCTTCAAAACAAACTCTTTCACTGGGATCTACGAGCAGTTGATGAAGAATTGATTTGAACTGAGATTTCATGTCAGGCCTTTCTGAAACAGAAATTTCAATAAGCCGAAAGATACTTGTAGACTCCTATTCAAAGAGATAAAATGTACTTACCATCCAATGCACGGGCTCTACATATTGAATGGCACAACCTGGCAAGTGCAACTTTGGCAAGTACATCATCCAAGTGGAGGGCATGAAGCAGCTTTTCTGAAGATCAAAAGTTTTTACAATGTTACACCAACCATGAAATGAGATTGTAGTCTATCATAATAAATTCCATAATATAGATCTTCTGCAAAAACAGCCAGATGTTTGACAAGATATGGTCCCTGATCCTGACAACAAAATCAAATCTTGCAGATTCTAAGTTGACCAGAAAAAAAGTGCTCTATTCTATGATAAGGGAGATTTCATGGCAAAATTTAAGAGTAGATGACCTAAAAAGAAGTTGCATGCATATGAAATGAAAAGCAAGCAAACCTCATTGACCAATGTTTCAGAACTTTGACTGAACGACAGTGGAACTAGATAATGAAACGAACTTAAAATAGCATAAAGCAAGTAAAATGAGAAGTAAACACGTAGCATATCAACTCAAAGTGATATGCTAATGGTAATTCTTATCCTTTTCTTTTTATTTTAATAAAAAAAGGTATTATTAGCTGAAAGGATTTGAGCAGCATACCTATTGGTTGATCTTGCTTTCCTGCAGAACAATCAGATGAAATCATCGGGTGATATTATTTCCAAATCTTATACCTTTAAAGAAATCTTGTCTCATGGTGAACAAATATTCTTTTAATATAGTTTATAGACAAATACCAAATGTCATTGCAACTGCATAAGGGTCTTTTGTTGCCAAGTCAGAGAGAATTCCTAAAGCATGCCTCACAGCAACAGGATCAGGACAGAAAACCCTACGGAAAAACTGCAAATTTAGCTTTCCATTCATCAGAAATAAGAAACCCTACTTAAGAGTTCAAAATGAAACAAAACATATAGCGATCCAAGACAGCAGCAAAACTTACGGGAGAGAATGTCATTTCCATTGTTTAAGTGTCACATATATGCAATAAATACGTGAAACTAGCTAAAATAAGATAATAATCAAACAAAATAAAGGAGCTAGAAATTCACGATTAAGGAAAAAAATGTACCCCTGTGCAGCGCGCAGAAGGAATGCTGGGTTTCCAGGATCTAAAGGAAGTCTTCTCAATGCACTTAGAGCAGCATATTGTAAATTGCTCCGAATGGTAGACTAATTAAGAAGAGAACAAGTCCCACATAATAAGCAAACAGATATTGGATTACAGGAGCCGTGACAGTAGATATTTCTATTTACAGAAGACAATAAGGGTGAAGAAAAATAACAAATGCATCGAATGGCCATACGTTGCTCACTTAAAAAAGGCACCGCGTTGGAGAAAAATATACCTGTTTTTTTGTACTAACACTCCAAAATCATATGGTTTAATAACAGAAAATTTGTTTTTCATGAAAGGAATGTCATGAACCCTTTCTGTGATTGCAAAACTAGGATTATCATCTTGTGTATGGAGATCCATGTATATAGAGGTTGACGACTAGTTAAAAGATTAAAATTGTAGTTCTAATCATAAGTTGATGCCTTTACCTCCTTATCACCAAATTTTATTCCAAGTACACCTTTCTTTCGTTTTTGTAGGTTATCACCAACCTGAAAACCGTAACAAATGAACATGATACTTTTGATCATTATTATTTCACATTGAACTAATTATAAAAAGCATAGGTAAGAAAGTAAAATTCTTAACGAAACAAGAGATGTCAAACTTTATAATTCACAAGGTTTACTTGGAGATGAGTACAGTTCAAGTTATTCATGCATTTCAACAAACTTATTTTGGATGCTATTCTGAAAGATTAAGAATTACTAATGTGGGACTACTGCTTTCTGATCATTATATAACAGAAACGAGATGTATACATCTACCGAGAAAAGGTTTCTGAAACCTCATCTTTAAGCTTGAGGGACGTTGTTAGGTCGCCAAATACACGTATAGATGTACACATGCTTGTTCAATTTCAAAAGAAATTTAAATTGGCTACTTCTCTTTGCTTTCACCGACTTCCCCCAACACTAAAAACAAGGTGTTACTAAAATAAAAAATGGGTTACTTTCTTGTACCAAAGTGATCAAAAGCGATTCCAGGATTTATGCACTCTGAGGAGGAATTACGACTCAAAATTTTATGATGGAGATACACAATATGGTGTGTATCATCCTTGAAAACATCAACAGCTGAAAGAACGGATGAAACCTGCTCAAGAATGTCAAATACAATCTCGTACTGTCTGGATAAAATTTCAGCATTGGTTGAAGGAGCACAAGTAAGAGCTTTCAAGGCTTGTAATTTACGTGCATGAACTGAAAGGAAACAAGATAAATTTGAAGTCAAAATCAATAATAAGATTGTTAAAAGAATGTAGAAGAAATCACTCATAACTATTGTAGTAATTTATGAAATATCAAGGGACGTAAAATTCTAATATATTTAATCACTCATATTTAAGTTCAATCATTAAAGGAGTTTGAAAGAATACATTACATTCAATATTAGCATTTGTAGCCTCTGCTGAAAGTTGTTGTACAATTCGCGGCACAACATCAGCCCTGGTCACCCCTCCACTAGCATCAATGTCAGCTAGAGCATCCCAGTTCGGAGTTGGGATTCCACCTCCTGAGCTTAATCCTTGTGAACCAGTATCTGCTAATATTCTAGCCAAGTAATAAAATACATACCGTAGCACAGTTCTATCTTCACATTGCTGATTAAGCTGTATGTTATGAAAAGAACTTATTTTACTGGCACTGCTTCACTTGGCCTCTACTTCCCAATCATAAAGAATGTTGCATTTCATAGTTCAAAACGATAGCTAGGCACGCACCAAAAGGTAATCGTATCTTCAATCACTAAGACAAATTTTCCACAAGAGAATGCATACGCATACCATGAGAAGAGAAGGTGCCAATGCCGGGTCAACTGAATTGTAGACAGCGAGTTTGGGGAACACTCTTTTAATTAATAGCTTCTGAGAGCTTTTCTACTCAGAAATTATGAAAAAGATACACAAAATTAGTAGAGAACAATTCCAAAATCATATACGAAAAAGAAAAACTCAAAAAACAAAAAAGATTTACCTGATCAGACGTTGCAGAGAGTTCATGAAGATTCCTAGCTAGTAATGCATATGAAACAGGCTGAAGCGATAAAAAAACTATTTCCGTAACCAAAATCCAGAAATCTACCATACATATATAAGCACATACATACACAAACGCATATATTTACCGTTCGTTTTTGCTTCTGAGGCCTGATGTTGCCTTTGATAGGGTGAAAAGCAGCTTTAGCAGCCGAAATAGTATCATTTTGCAACTGCATAAGAGCCGCTCTCTTTGACTTCCTCTCTCCCAGCATAATCTTCCCGCCCGAAGACGACGAAGCCGGCAAAGGCGGCCGTTGCTGCGTAGCCGAACCCGCATTTGATTTATCCGACGTCATCAGATCCATCAAAGTAGTCCCCTGAGACGATTCCTACACGCACTCCGAAACAAATAGACAGCAAGTGAATCAAAAATCCAGGGTATTCCGAGAAAATCTAGAAGTTTTCCTGGATAATGAGAGAAAGAGAAAGTTACCGTCATTGCTTGGGTGTGTTTGGCTCTGGGTTCGCGCTTGTAGTAGTACAAAAGACATCAAGGAGTAACTGTCACGCCGAGAAAGCATGCAGTATATACGTGACAGTTATCAGGCAGCGACTGTAATGACCTCTATGATGACGCGGCTCCAATATAATGCGCCATGTCAGCTAGTGGAGTTTGAATTGTTCAAGCTAACAGGTAATTTGAGGGACGGCATCGTCTGTCTATATTATTCTATTTCAATTTATCTCAATCTTTTATTTATAAAAATCTCACATAAATAAATAGTTGAAAATTTGAACCAGAAAATCTTAGACAAAAGATCCCTCTTAATTTGAGGTGCATGCCATTTTCCTGTTGGCAATTAGTTGATAACTTGATATGGAACCCAAAATTTAAATTTCAATTATAAAATTTAAATATTCAAATTTAAGTATAAATTTGAATGTAATAAAATATTATTAAATATATTAATTTTATATCAACTTAAACTTAGATTCAAAACTCTTCTAACAAGTTTATATTAAAATTATTAAATATAAATTTTAATTGAGATTAAATAATTAAATTAAAAGTTAGTTTAAAACTAAATTTCATATAAATAAAATTGTTATCTTTAATTATATATATATATATATATTTGACCTTTTATATTTTTTGGATATTTACTTAATAATATTTAAAAGGAGAATGAATACTATCATATAAAAAAGATCATTTTAAAACGAGATGAATTTTGAAAAGAGATGAATTTATCTAATGTTTTAAAAACTGAACCGAAAATTAAACCGGTAAGTCAAGAAATCTGAGGTTTAAAGGTTCAACAGATATTAGATCGTCATAAAATTGATTAAAGATTTAATAAAATTAAAGAATTTAAAATATGATTAAAAGAGATTGTCCTTAGTTATTGAAGGATTTGAAGCTTAATTGAAAAAAGATATTGTTAAATAAAAATTAATTAATTAATTATAATTTGTAAGTAGTTATTAATTTAAAAAATTGACTAATTAATTAATAATATGTTTGATTTTAAACGAGAGTTATTAAAATAAATTAAAATTAAAAATTAAAAATTAAAAATAAACCAAAAAACGGACGGTGTGAAATATTTACAAATTAATATAAAATTTGTTTATTTGAATTTTTTATTCCTAAAATGATTATTTCTTTCATGTCAAAAATGTTTTTTTAACCTAAAAAGGAATGATTGTAATTTGTAAACCCTAATTTGGGCTGAGCCCGAAACCTGAGTCTTGAGCGGAAAATGTCTCTCTAGTTTATGTGCTGATATTCTCGGTCTACGAGACCCACCCTTAATCCCTCAATTTCGGACTCCAACTCGCCACCGCCACGGCACCACCCCAACTAGCCGATTGCCGGCCGGAGCTTCAGTTCCCGGCGGACTTGTTCGAGGGTGGCCGCCCCTCGAAGCCAGAAAATCGAAAGTCACACTATTTTCTTCGAACAAGCCTTGTTTGAATCTCCATCGTCGCCAAATTCAAGTTCTCAATACTGTGAAGCTGCAAAAGTATGAGGCTTTTTACGCTACCGAAGCAAATCAAATAAAGGGTTCAACAGCTCATTGTCCTCAATCAACATGGAATCTCAGAGTTTGAGTCTGGGGAAAGACTTTGGCTCTAGTCCCCCACTGGGTCACGTGTAGTGGTTGTAGCTGTCTCGTCATTCTAGTTCCTGATTTTGGTGGTTTGGTTTTTCTTCTTTTGGATTTATTACAGTTTTCATGAAATAGAACAAAGGAAAATCCAGAATTTGTCTGTTATCGTCCTCTTATTGAGCTCTAGGGTTGTGTAGAGAATCTCGATAGGCTTTTTCTGTTTGAAGCTTCGGTAACAAGTGCGGCAAGTCAGCTAAAGAAGTGTTTGGTATGATTCTCAGCTTCTCTTGTTTTACTTGTTAATTTGTTTTGGTCAAAACTATGGTGTACTTAGCATGTGGCTTCTGTACTTGCAATGCGGTTAGTCATGCTGTTGTTTAATTAGTCCCTGTTGTGAATTATCATGAAGGCAATTGTAACTTCTCTCCATCGTACGAAAATTAGTTTAGAGTATTCTTGTGAGGAGTTTTGGTTTCCATTTCTGTTACTTTGTTTAGATCATCACCTTGTCCTAGTTGATGATTACTCAGTTGCATGTTTGATCATTTTATCCTTTGTGAGTCTGTGAATTGATATTCTGTTTGAATGGTTTATGTTTTTGAAACCATACATTTATGCAACTGGGATTAGACTATTCAAAGCAATGGCACGTTTTTCTACCTTGATTATGGAAGTCCTTGACAAGGGAACTTTAATTTTTCATAGATTTCCTAGACAGGAGGTTAATGATGGGGCTGATATTTCAGGATCTTTTGAAAACAAGGCAAAATTACATTCCTTTGCTTCATCATGCATTTCAATTCTAGCTTCCGAATTTTGGAGTTTGAAGCACATAAGTTGATTTCATGTTAGACAGTTTCTGTTATGCTGTAGAGGGCTGAAATCTTGTGCAATGATATATGATAAGCTGAGATATGTTTTAGCTTTTAACTTTTTTCTTCAAATTGGTGGGCTAGTATAGGTCTAGCCTTTAGAAAATGAGAATCATGGCTTTAGTATCAAAAGCAGCTCTTCCTAAATCCATGAAAGATTGGGGTAGGGATTCAAACAATGTTCATATTTCTAAGTCATGGACAATTGGCCACTGCCTCTAATTAAAATTTCACGGTTTCTGGTCTTTGATTCGTTGAGCGTCATTCTCCTTATTATAGATTAGGTTTAAAATTTGATGGCTCGTGGCTGTAGCATTTTCTTCTAACTTCTTAGATGTACAGGGCATGATACTCCATCATAGGACAATTCCGTTCCCTTAACATGGGTATTTAAGCTGTTTACGAGTATATAAGTTTGATTCCTGCTATAACAGTACCGATTTTGCCTGTAATTCCCGTTATCAACTCTGTGAAAGACAGAATAAGCTAACAACATAGGTTCCATTTAATTTAGATATGAGAATGGTTTTGGTTTTAATTTTTTCAGATTACTGCACTAGAGCGGACGGTGGTGCTGCTACTGGAAAAATGAGCGGGACTGGCCGAAAGCGCAGATCTAAGTGGGATTTAAAAGAGGAGCCTCGAAATTCTTTGGAAAATGTAAGAGAGAATTCTTGGACGCCGAAAGCGAGCTTACCTTTACATGATAGAGAAGCGGCCAGGGGCTGCTATTCTCCAGATACAAGTGATGGGGATCACCCAAAGTGGTCTGCAATGGAACCTTTATCTGGAAGAAGAAGTTCATGGAGGGATGACAACATTGAGGATCGTAGCACAACATTGAAAGCAATGCCCTCATGGCATGAGGAGCAGAGCTATGGAACTAAAATGTCTCCTGGCCTTGATGATTGGAGACAACAAAATCACCACCATTCTCCAAAAAATGAATGGAAAAGATCAAGAAGGTTTTTAACATTCCTATTGTTTGCTTTCTGATTGAACCGTTAGACCTCTTGAGATTCTCACTTTAATTTAATGTTTGTTGTGTATATTGCCATTTTGACTGATTCTTTGTTATTCAGAATTGGTTTGAACTGCCTTATTTCTCATCTTTATGCAGGAGCCGGAGCCGGAGCAGGAGCAGGAGCAGGAGTAGGAGCTCAGTCCCTGGCTACAGGAGAGAATCAGGATATGACAGAAGTAGAAACAGATCAGCTTTATCAGCTCAAATATGTAAAGATTTTACTTCTGGGAGATGCAGGAGAGGCAATCTTTGTGATTTTCTTCACCAGGGTCATGAGGATACTTCAGAGAGACACAGGAAAACTGCGGCTTCAAAGTATTCCACTTCCCATGATACTAAAGAACACCCTCTGGGTAGTGGAAGACGAGATGATTGCTGCACGGATTTCCTAAAAGGCAACTGTAGGAGAGGTGCATCCTGCCGGTTTGCTCATTACGGTTCTTCTGATACATCTGGTAGATGGTCCACAAATGGGTTGGTCAGAGACAGAGATAGTGACAGAAGAACTAGAGATGTATCACCAGAGAGACGTGGGGAGCGTGAAACTCATAGAGCAGCTGATATACCTTGCAAATTTTTTGCTTCTGGGAATTGTAGAAATGGGAAACACTGCAGGTTTTATCATCAGGGTCAGGGACGCTCAAGCCCTCAGAGCACAAGAGATAATAGGTTGCTACTGGGCCAAAACTCAGGTGATTTGGAGAAAGCACGGAATGATCCAAAATGGGATAACGTAAGGTCTTCTTCACATGCTACCAAATCGAGTTTGGATAAAAAGGAAGCAATAAGTTCTCCTTTACCAAGGCTCAGCCCATGGTCTATGGATGATAAATGGGTGCCCACTATTGATGCAAAAAAGATGGAAACTGATCATAAAGCAGTAGAGAATGACACAAAACAAAGCCTTGAGTGGAAGACAGACATTCCTAGTGATAGCATGCATCCTGAGCAAAGAGCTACAGAGAATTGGCTTGGTGATATGGACATGTCTCCTGATTGGAATCCTAGACTGCAGCCACCCAACCATGTTGATGACAGAGAGCGTAGTTCTTTGCCTGGTCATGACTCAGGAGTGACTCAAAATACTTTATGTCGAGTGCACAATGACATTGCTGTTATACCACCACCATCTTTTACTCAACAGAGATACAATTTAGGAGAGGCAGGTCCTGTGGGTTTGCCTCATGAGATTGTGGGTGGAAGAACTGCTGCTTCTATGAGCATTTCTGCCAATTCCTTGGGAGCACATGGCTTCAACCAGGATGGGCTGGGTTCAAATGTTTTGCCCCTTCCACATTTAAATGTGATTGGACAAAATCAAGTCTCAAGCACAGCTGACCCCTCAAGGTATGGGGGCACATTAAGCACCCAGAACCAGACAATGTTTCTGGATAGGAAAGCAGCTGACAATCTGGCCCTTGGAGAAGCAAATTCATCCAGTTTGAATTCTGGAAGCCAGATACCTCAGGGCACAGTTAGCAGCGGAAACCTTACCCCGCTTAGCAACATCGAAGCCTCTCTGGTGCAGTTACTTGCAAGTGGACAGCAACTTCCACAACTTTTTTCAGCTCATAATCCTCAAAATGAGGCAGACGTTGAAACAGTTCATCCAAATCGAGCTGTTGCACCTGAGAAGCAGTATGATCCTATATTTGACAGCATTGAACCTGAAAAGCAAACTCTCATAAATTATTCCCTGGGCCTTTCATCTAACACGGTTGTACAGGACAGCTTTGTTGAAGGGAAACATGATAATTTACCCTCTTCATCTTTTGCTGGGGCACAAAATAGTGGTCATCATAATGTACTCGGCAGTTCAGTAAGAGAACCCAATGATGAGAGTCATCAGTTAGATCAACTGGAACCAGACTCAGAATCTGAAGCCTTGAAGAAAAACAATGGAGGGGACACGAAAGGAAGCATGGAAATACAAACAAACAATGCACAAGATAGTGGTTCTCCAGAGAAAATTGATGAAGATGATAAGCATGGTGAGAACAGAAAGAACAAGGATGTAAAGGGAATTCGTGCATTCAAATTTTCACTCGTAGAGTTTGTCAAGGAGATTTTAAAACCCACATGGAAGGAAGGTCAAATGAGTAAAGATGCTTACAAAAACATAGTGAAGAAAGTGGTTGACAAAGTTACTGGGACAATGAAGGTTGCGAGTTTGCCTCAAACACAAGAGAAGATTGAACAATATCTGTCATTCGCAAAGCCAAAGCTAACAAAACTTACCCAGGTAAAGTCTGAACTACTACGTAAAATATTCCCTTATTAAGTAAACATTATCTTAAAATTTTCATCCTACCTCTCCACTCCTGACTGTTCCTTTTGGAGTTTTCTCCTCTTTGCAGTCTATTTTTACTTGTCAAGTAGATGGTGTTTCATATTTACTTTGGCCAACTGTGGCCTTTTGCTCTGTTTGCTTGCTTATCATTTTTTCTTTAAATTTTTGCTGCAGGCATACGTGGAGAAATTTCAAAAGAACAAATGAACAAGGAAACTTCCAACGTTTCATGCTTGTTTATTTTCCCATGTTTCATAGCTAGCTTATGATTAATGCATGTTTTAGATTGACATGTATCTACATGAAAATGGCTTTGGAATATAAGTTTATAACCTTCCAACTCCAAATTGTACATTAACTATGCCTTTTGTTTAGAAAGTAATGCTTGCCATCTAATCCTGTGATAATTCATGGCTACTTTCTGCAGGGGCCTGCAGAATGGTAATCTTGGTTTTTAATCTTTTCAGTGTTTTTGTGCTTCAAGGTGTATTTGGGACGGGATGCAAGCTGGTTTTAGTTTGTGTAGTCCTAGCACCATTGTCAGTCAAGGAAAAGAGATCATTCTTCTGTTTCCACTTCTATCTTGAATACTGATTGTAAATTTAGTCATAGAATTTGGAACAAGTAAAGCATGCAGTGTACTCTTGCTTGCTATATTGTAGCAATTTTGTATCTTATAGTTGCTCAGGGAAGAAAATACCGAAGTCCCTGATTTGCTTTATCATTGCCTCCCATTTCTAGAGGTAGCCATTGATTAATTAGTGGAACTAGGAGATTGAATTGCATGCAGATCTTTCCTCATGACTTGTTTAGCCACCAGACCACAGATTTTTTGCTGTTAATGTGAACTATGGCAAATTTTGGTGGAGGCCTCTCTATATTCTGATAAGAGAAAAGCCAGGAGAAGCAACAGATGATCCCCCGATCTTTGACATAAACTTAAGATGATCTTGAGCCAAATTTGTCCAAAATGTTTTGAGCTGTGTGGTCAAATTTTGTAAAGGAATGTGCTGACCCCAGTTGGGTTTTGTTATGATAAGGTCAGAAATGCCTGCCTGAGTGAAAGAATGAGGATAATTCTTAATGTCCATTATCAAACAGTGTAGTTACTTCCATTTGCTTGAAATATCTAACTTGGTTTACTATTAGTCAATATGATAGAAAAGTATAAGGCTTTCTTTTAAGGTTTAAGAAATGAGTTTAATTAGGTTTGGATGAGTTGAAATTCAATCTTAATCAATGGAACACCAACATTGTATTTCCCACGTGAGATTGAATTTAAGTGTTTTTAAATATAAAAAATTCACATAATGGTTTTTAGAAAAAGGGCATAACTAAAATCTTTTCCAGTCAAATCAATGAAGGGTAACTATCTATATCATGAAGCAATCAACAAAATGCACCAAAATATCTACTTAGCACCAAAAGTTTTGTACCTATTTTTTGGAAAGTCATGTTGATAATTAACGATTAAAAGATGTAAACCGTTTGGTTGGTTTAACTGTAAAAAATTTTAACTATTAATTTTTTATTTAGTTTTTAACTTTTCGATTTAATTTATTCTAATAATTTATTTTAAAAATTGATTAATTATTAATTAATCGGATAATTTTTGTAATATGTTCTTATAAACCAAAATAAACCAATTAATGTTAATTTTATAATTTCGTTTTTTAATTAAACTTCAATTTTTTTAATATATATATAAGGACAATCTTTTTCAATCATATTTCAAATTCTTTAATTTTATTTAATCTTTACCCAATTTTATGACGGTCTAATAGCAATTGAATATTTTAAACTTTAAATTTTGTATCTTACCGGTTTAACCGTAAAAACCTTGAACTATCAATTTTTTATTTAGTTTTTAACTTTCCGATTCAATTTATTTAATAATTCTAGTTGTTAAAATTTTATTAATTATTAATTAATCGGACAATTTTGTAAATTAGTAAGTTTTTATAAACCAAAATAAACCAATTAATGTTAATTTAATAATTTTATTTTTTAATTAAACTTCAATTCTTTTTTACATATATATGAATAATATCTTTCAATCATATTTTAAATTCTTTAATTTTATTTAATTTTTAGCCAATTTTGTGATGGTCCAATTGAACCTTTTAAACTTTAAATTATTTATTTTATCGGTTTAACTTCCGGTCTATTTTTAAATTATTGCTAATAATCATAGTATAAGACATCTTATTTCCTTCTAGTTATTAGGCATATTGTTCTTATTAATATCAACTTTATTCGAACAAAAACAATAAATTAAGAAAAAATTTCGTATTTGATAAATAGTGAACATTCATAATCATTAATACTATAAATAATAATAATAATAAATATTATCAAACATCGATAAGTTCCATTTCTGATTCATATATTGTATCCGTAACTTAAAACTATTTCATGTAAGCATTTTAACCAAAATCGATTTCCAAACGTTCTCTTTGTTTAGAGTCTTATTATAATGTTTACTTAAATTTACAATAATAAGTTTAAGGTTTACGTGTGATTAAAAAGAGCTCATTAAATGAGAATTAATTGATATATTTTAGCTTATTAGAACTTATTAATTTCGATTAATTAATGAACTAATCGGATTATAGTTATTAAAGTAAATTTAACCGAAAATTTGAAAATCAAATAAAAAAATTAAATGATTCGAAGTTTTTACGATTAAACTGATCAAATTAGGTAGATTTTTTAATACTAATATTAAATGTACGTAAAATATGGAAAGATGCTAATATATTTATGCATATATATAATATTTATGAACTTGCACATAAGGTATAGGGTGGATAAAAGCATCACCATGCCGTTAACTCAAATGCTCATTAAAATTGCGTCAACAAGCTCTAAATAACAAGTTTAAATACACTCTAATTGCAATGTTTATATGCAAAATCATACATATTGCATGTTTTTAGACCGCACCAACTACCCGAAACGCATGTTAACATTTTGTTCCTGAACCGATGACTTACTCTTTTTAAGTAACGATAAAGAAGATTTAGTTATTACATATACAAGGTTCCTAGCTAGAAACCTAAGTGTAACATATCATTAGATTCAAACTAAGTTTCACATAAACAAGCATATATGTATCTTTCTTTTTATTATTCTATACAAAACAAACACGTTCTTGTGTTTTATGTGTGTTTGGTTTAACTTTATTGCATGTGCATCGCCGAGAGAGAAGTCGAGACAGAGACTGAAATTATGCTCAAAAGCTAAACGTTGTATTACGTCAAGACTGTCTTATTCCCGGAAGAGAGACGACCAAACCAACTTTCCGGCCAAAAGCCTCCGTAGGCCCGCTTATTATGATATCGATATTTTATATTTATATACATACATATGGTTCTACGTAACTCAAGCTGATCGTTATGATTGTTTCGACAGATCATATATGCCACTTTAGTCAACAATATCCTAACAAACCTTTTACACCATTTTCAATTCTCAATTATACCTCAATGTTTTTCACAGTTTGTGCAACTCCTTTCGCTTGTTTGCCGTAATTTAACATCATCATCGTCTTCTTCTTCTTCTTCTTCTTCTTCTTCTTCTTCTTCTTCTTCATGATTACTGTCACCTTTTGGCCTTACTAGTCTGTAATTACCTGAGGGTCAAAGCACACGGCTGTGACGTCCACTTCATTGACGCCAAGGTTGAATCCTGCAGAACCGCCAACTGGGGTCTCCATGGAGGTCGAGACGGTGGAGCCAAGAGGTCTGTTGTAGGTCACCGGCCACTCTCCGGTAAAGGGTCGGTGTTGATCGGTAGATTGAAGCAAGCGGATTTGTCTTTTGAGGAACTTGACGTATCGAATTGCTTCGTCCAGCATTGAAGCTGTGTCCATTTTTGTACCTCCAGGGACGAGTCTCTGCAGAATCCTGATCTTTTCGCTGATCCTCTCCCTCCGACGCCGTGCTGCGACGCTTTGAGGGTCGTCACTGATCCTGACATTCCGTCTTTTCGGCTTGCGAATTGATGCTGGATCTATATCTACTGGTTGCATGCTCGCTATCTTATACATCATTTCTTTCATGGCTCCGAGCTCTTCTTCTGGTTCATCTTCTTGTTGGTCGTCTTCATCTTTAGGGTTTGCTACTTGGTCACCAGGAAGGGTTGAGATGGATATGTGAACTGAAGAATATGATGATGATTGTTGTTGGTTTTGAAGCGTATAGCTAACAGGCCAAAGTGGGCTGAAGGGAATATGGTCATTGAGGACTTGATGATCTTCCATGGCCATTTCAGTGTTCCATGTCTGAACTGAGAACTTACTTTGGTTCATCTCCATGATTGAACACAAAAAGCTTAAGTTTGTGGAATTTTAACGCAAAGAAAAGAGTGAAGTGAAGGAGAGAAGAAAATGGTATCTAAGGGTGTTCTTGTAGTGGGTACTGACTCATATAAATGATGGCACATTATAGGCATCATTTCCATAGAAGGACATGAAACTCATGGTTTCGTGAGCAACCGAAGAAACCCTTATTTGCTTTCTTTGACAAGTATTGAAATATACAACTTTTGCTTGAGTTCTGAAGCTTCAACTAATACTTGACGACACATAAAACCAGAGAGAGAGAGAAATAAAGGGTTTTGTTTTTTGTTTTCTAATGGTTGTGAAGCTTCATGTGATGCAAGATGAATGAAGTTATTATATATAGCTTCAAATTAGGGATAGGGTTCGGTTAGCCCTGATTTAGAGAAGACATTAAGGACTGTGGAGTCTAATAATGTGTTCGTTTTATGCAAGTACGTACTAGCATTATGCTTATAATTCACTAATCCTACTTATAATACATTGCAATATTCAGGGAGCATTTTTTGATATCGCTAATCGATTACTTAAGGATCTAACATTACGAGTCACCAATAATCACAAAACTATGATTTAACATAAAAATATGGGATGATAATCACTAAAAATTATAATATTATAATTGCTAATGCACTTTAAAATTCAAATCGCTTATATAATTTTGTGAGTTGTACTTAAGAATCTAACGATAAGGGTTACCAAAAATCACAATATTATAATGGCTAATTCATTCCAAAACCCTATTTAAGATTGCTTGAACCAAAGCTATTGAGTGCTGCTATTTTTATACCCTAAAAGCAAGCAATGAAGAAGGTACTAGGCAGGGTGCTTTTCATATGTTTGTAGCTATTTGACTTCTCCTTTTTGCTATGGGAATTGTGAGTGTTAGCTTTCAGTAATAATGTCCTCAGCATCTCATATTGTTTTTGTCCTCAAAACAAGTATAAAGCTACACGACGAAGATAGAAGATAGTACACCTAATTCTTGATCAATTTTATGATAAGATCTCTACTGACCCTAAAAATATCCGATCTTTGTGAGATGAAAAATTAAAAAGGTGATACCAATTGTGTCTCATTTTTTCCATAAAAATGAAGGTAGTATCCAAAGAATCTCCTATTCAAAAGGCTTCAAAATTGAGTCATGATGAAGGGGCTACGGCTCATTTTAATCAAAATTATATGCACTAGCTGATATATTCAGTACATATTTGTAGTTTATTGATATAAGACAATCTCTTATCTTATACTAATGACCATTAGCAATATAATTAAGACAAATTAGCTTTGAGCTTAACGATAAGACTTTTATTGCTTTTTATGCGTAGTATATTGTATGTATGCTGATATGCTATTTTTAGCAAAGATGCAAGAAAATTGGACAATAAGAAAACTTAATCTTGCTTTTTCTTTATTAGTTTAACTCAATTAAATATATTTTAGAAGATGGTTTTCCACATCAAACCTATCCTGATAACTTAATAGAACCTACAAAATCTGCTAAGTTATAATAAACTGATTTGCAGGACTAGTGGGTTGGAAGCATATTTTTTAAAATAGACTTATATTATTAAGAAATAATTCAAAAAATCAATTATATTTACCTTTTTAGGGTTATGAAGCAAAATTTGGAAAGTATAAAAAGGAGAAGCCTTATGCACCAATTCTCAACATGATATTTAACTATACTTATTTGAGTTGCATTGCATTGATCTTTTTTTGTTTAGTACTAAGATAGTATTCAAATGGGTATGCTTCTAATTTTTTGATTAAAGGTAGGAGATTTTAGACTACATTTAAGGTGATCAAGAATTAAAAACAAAATTGCATGAGAGGGTTAGAGGTTAGAGGTTAGAGGAATTAAAGTACGAAAATATATTTTGAATTAGAGTGATGTACGTATAACATAGAGCATAATTCATGATTTTATTGCACATAATTTTAGAACATCTCTAAGTAAAAAGGCCATAAAGTTCATACTCTAATTTAGATTAAGTTAGGGACTATAGATGAGTTGTATTCACCCTACCCACATGCTAAGGTGAGACTCATATTGACCTAACACTCTTAAATGATAAAGAATGATATCACCATTAGTTAGTAAGTTAGTTCCAATAATTACTACTGTCCAAGATGCTTGATATGTCATTATCATTGACTGTTGTTCTTTTGTAATGGACAAAGTAAAGTTGAGGCACTACCTTGAAATTAATTTAAAGTTGCCAATGAATCAATAAACTCATTAGTATTTTGCTAAGTTGAGTTAAAAAGCACTCATTTGACAAATTCAAGTGTGAACCCTTACCATGATTCAATGAACTTGTTAAAATGCTTGCTTATAAATAGATAAAATGCCCATCTAACAGATACTTAAAAATTATTACAAAGAAATTTTATACTTGAAGTGAAGGTTTAATTGCCAAAAAAAGGCCGAACTTTCATCAATTTTTTAACTATAACTCGAACTTTAAAAAATGACAATAAAATGTTAAAACTTTTAATTTTTCTAATTATAACCCAAACTTCAAAAAGTGATAATAAAATGTTCAAACTTTCAATTTTCTTCAATTTTAAACTAACTTTTTATGTTGTTCTTCTGATGTCCTCAGTTATTTGTTTTCTGTTTGTTCTTCTGATGCCCTAAATTATTATCATATTACAACGTACTGCATCTATAAGGTCATCGAGGTTACGTAATCTGATTTAAGTCGTTTTTAAACTTAACGGAAATACTAATGTCGGGCTAGAATTGAAAAAATTTAAAAGTTTGAGCATTTTATTGCTACTTTTTAAAGTTCGTGTTAGAATTGAAAAAAATTCAAACTTTGGACATTTTATTGCTACTTTTTAAAGTTCAGGCTATAATTAAAAAATTGACAAAAGTTTGTGTTTTTTTATGTAATGAACCCTAAAAGGAAACTTTCTAAAAGTCATATACAAATTCTTATAAGTTATAATGAAGAATTTCATACATTTAAAAAATAAAATAAAATAAAATAAAATTTAAAAATTCCCTTTAAATAGTAAAAATATAACTGAGTTTAAAATTTAGTATTCAGTCAAAATTATTAAAACTTTAAATTATGCATTTTTGTTTAAGATTGTTAAAATTTTAAATTATGGTGTAAACTTAACCTGAACAGTAAATTTAGAAAAAATAATTAAAACCTAAAATTAAGTTTTGCTTCATACACAAGCATACATTAGTCTAACAAATCATTCTTAAAAAGTTGAAGTTGATATCAAATGATCTCAAGCACGCCAAATGCGTTTTATTTGCTTCAATACAGACAAAGTTTGCATTTGTACTTATTTGGCATCTTTTGTACTACAATCGATTTTTTCATCACAAGCATGCCTAAGTCCCTTGTCTAATTACAATGTCCACGAGAAGTTCCAAAATAACACACCAACTTAATTGGCTTTAAATAAATATTAAGGTTCAATGAACTTATGTGATACTTTTTCAAAAAAAAAAAGAACTTACATGATAGTGATGAAAGTCAATAATATCAACTTACAACCAAGTATAATGAGTAGGATACAACTATCTAAGTTCACATTTGAATGGAGGGAGACACTTAACATGATTATTGTCAGGACTAAGCCAGGAGAACCAAATGGAACACTTCTTAAAACAGTTTTTACTATCACCATCTACTCCATTTAGAGGGATAGAAATAAGAGATTGTATAAGGAAATCGAAGAAGGAAATTATCATATCATAATATACATCGTCAATTGAGTTCGAGTCGCATTCATAGCTTACAACAAGCCTGGTACACTTAGTAATGAGTTGAAAAATAGTTCGAAGTTGTAAGTCATTGCTTTTTTTAAATCATTTTAGCTCCCTATAAACATCTTAGTATGTACTGATTATAGTCTAACAATACGACTCATTGTAATAATGTGATAGTTTTTTCTATGGTTACTATAATTTCTTTCATTTTTCAAAAAAAAACTTACAATCAAGTCTTCTAGGCTTTTTTTAGTTCAATTTTACTATTAAAAAGTCAATTAGTTTTATTCAATAAAACTTTTTACTGAAAATTTTTAACTTGATTAAAATTTTTAATAATTTATTGTATCAAGTCATGTAGACTTTGAAAAAATATATTTTGAAATAGTTAATAATTAGAGCTTAGTGAGAACCTTGGTACCAATTGCTCCTTATGGTCACAGGATCAAAACATAGGAACAAATTATTTGTTACAAAGAGAAGGCTACGTACATTGATAACCTTTTTCTGACCCTCTTAAAACGGGAAGCCTTGTACACTTTAGTATTTTAACATACTAATAAAATATAATTTTAAATTATAAACAACAATTGCAATATGACCCCATTTCTTAATTATCGTAATTATTCGTAATCTTAAATTATCATCAAGAGATACTTGCAAGCTACAACAGTTGCTGTACCATGGTGATGATTTTGGTTACAAACCTAATATGTGTACAGTAGTATACTACCAGTTTCATATCGATAGAAGAGGAGATATGCTATTTGACTCTTGATTCATCACACGTTAATCTTGATAGATCAGACGGTTCGGGTTCCAGGAGCCTTAATTATACCTTTTTAAAAATGGAAACAGCTTGATAGCCTTTTGTTTTCTGATTTTGTTACTTATCTTATAAATTCCAATTTTGGTATACTTGCGCATGCACGAAGCAATGATTCTAGGGCTTCACTTGGAGGTCTTAAAACCGCATGATGTCACAAGAGACTCGATCGAGCATGGATTCTTCACGTAATCAAACTCCTCGTGACTCATATATATTGCATACAAATAGACAAACTTGGAACTTCAACCTATGTATCTAGCTCCTAAATACCAAGGTTGTTATTATGATAATGTTCTTAAAAAGTATTGGAACCTAGAAGGGAAAACCATACTTGCATCAAGAAGGCGAGCTTATAAACTAAATGGTTCAAGAGCTTGTGAACAGGTCGAGACGGTTTCAAGTGCCTAAGGTTGGGTACGAGTCTTAATTTATTTTTTTTGGGTAGATTCTAGTTTGAACGCGGTCAATCCAAAATTTAAGGTTAAATCAAATTTATATCAATTCAATCATATTTAAGTTATTTTAATTAGATCAAATCAAACTTTATATGTTCTTTTCAGACGTTATTCTTTTTGCTATATTGCATAAGACAATGGTGAGGGATGCTCTTATTACAAGAAATGATTCACTTTTGCCAGTACGTAGATGGTATTTAAGGAATTGAAGAGCATGTTTCGAGGAGGGTTGGAACTGATCTGACACGCATTCATGTTCTTCCCACCATACAAAAAAGAGAGAAGAAGGGTCATCAAGTTTCATTCAATGCTCTCCTAAGAGTCAGGACTGCATTGTAACTTAAGAATAATTTCAAGTTCCTTGAAATGGAAAAAGAAGGAAAAGTGAACATCCAACTTGTTGGGTCCTGAAATGGGATCTCAGAGAAGTTACATTTTCTTGGTGGATCGTCTTCTGATCATCATTAACTTTTGGAATGAAAGCACTAGTGAGGCTTGGTTCGGTTACTTTCTTCCATTACTTCTAGTTAAGATAGCACCTAGCACCTAGCACCTAGTATGAATGAAGAATAATCCCAAATCCTAATCTGTCCTCTTGGGGAGTTGGTTAGTGACAGGTTGCTGATGACGATGGATGGTTGGAACTTGAAATTATAAAAGTTGTACGAAAGTTATGGGATGAATCATTAAAAAATGTCAACAATCAACCATAGGTTATAATGATTTGAAAAGATAAATTGGGGTTGGGGTTGGGGTTGGACCCAGGCCAAGAATATTTCCAACTCGACTCATGATTTTGATTTCTCATGTTCGTAACCTGGAATGACGTGAAGAAGCATGATTAATTGGACTTGAAAAGTTTTGTCGAGTTCGAACTTGAGCATGGCTAATCAGAACTTGACCTGTTGACGACTAGGCCAAGCTAGGGTAGGCTAATTTGCCATCCCTTACCGTGAGCCTGTACACGGTGAATGTATTTGAACAGATGTAGATCCTTACGGAGGCCTTAAGGCTATAGATAATGAAACAATATGAAATAAGTCAAAAGGAGTATACGCCCTGGTACAATATCATTTACAAGAGAAAACAAGAATGGACAATTGAAAGAAATCATTTCTCATTCTTCTTTCCATTTTTCATTTTCTTTTTGGTGCTTAAATCATTCTGCATTCTCTTGTCAAGTGGATAAGCTTCGAGCATCAATGCAAAGAACATAACTAATAAAGCTTTTTCTTCCAACCCTTCTTGCTAAAGAACTAATACTTGATCTGATATGCACTAGTATTTGAAAAGTGTGAATGGGATTTTTCATTCTTACAATTGGTATAGGTAACGACAATCATGAGGCAGAAGTGGAGCTCTCATCATTCCATCAAGTGTTTTGCATACCACCTTTGTCATTGGATCTGAATGGCCCCCTTGGAAAAATTTACATATTTTTCCTTCAATGGTTATCCAACTGCAACCAGGAGCTTTAACTAAACCTAATTCTTTCATCTTCTTCATTGTTACTGACATGCCATCCCACATACTACAAGATTCGTAGATAGAACACAAGGCAATGTAGTTGCTAGACTTTGTTGGTTCCAGTTCAAAGAGATGATGAGCTGCTATTTCTCCAATCCCAACATTCTTGTGCATCACACATCCTGCTAATAAGGCACCCCAAACGCTTGCCGTTGTGGTTAAGCTGATATGCTGTGCTAATCTCAGTGCCTCCTCAAGGTGTCCAGACCGTCCTAAAAGATCAACCATACAAGCGTAATGCTCTGAACAGGGTTGAAACCCGTAATCTGTCAACATGGAGCAGAAAATCTCCCGACCGGGATTGATTAGACCTGAATGGCTGCAACTGGCCAACACTGCAGTTAAGGTAACCGGATTAGGTGAAAATCCACAATCTTTCATCCTCTGAAATAAAGCCAATGCCTCATTTCCTTTTCCATGTAGTCCATAACAAGATATCATCGTTGTCCAAGTCACCACATTCACATCATGCATATTCCTGAATACCTTTTCTGAATCATGCAAGCACCCACATTTTGCATACATTTCAATCAAAGAATTGTAAGTTGCAATATCACAAGCGAAGAAGGTGCTCTTTACCACTTTCCCATGTATTTCTCTCCCTTTCATCAAGTCCCCTTCCCCACTGCAAGCATTCAGCACACCACTTACAGTCATAGCATCCACCTTAAGCCCATCTTCCTTCAACATATCCCTGAACAAGTCCAGAGCTTCCAAAAACAAGCCCGCTCTCCCAAACCCAGATATTATCAAATTCCAAGCACCAGAATCCTTGTACACCATATTGACAAACAACCTCTTTGCATCATCAAATTCCCCACATTTCAAGTAAAACTCCATAACAGAAGTAGCCACAACCACATATCGCTCAAACCCAAAACTTACCACAAAACCGTGAAGCATCCACCCCAAGCGACGGTCTTTAATTCCTGCAGATGCCTTCAACAATGGAGGTAGAGTAAAGTGATCCGGTCGAAGACCCATTTTTAGAAACTCATCAAAGACACGAACAGCATCAAGATAAAAAGAATTCTGTACGTAGGACGCGATCAAGATGTTCCAAGAATGCATGCCCCGTTCACGCATTCCGTCAAACACGTTGCGAGCAACTACGAGGAAGCCGCATTTAGTGTAAGCTAACAATACGTCCGTTTGGAGTGTCACGTCGAGGACATAGTTGTTAACGAGGACTTGGGCATGCGCTTGCTTGGCCTGTGAGATTTGAGAGCTATGAACACATTTTCTCAACAATGAAGAAAGATTAGAAACGACTTTGTGTGACATTACTTGGCCTACATTTCTTTAACATAATCTCATGACCATGCAGAGCTACCTATTGACATTTTGATTCATTGCAAAAACTCGATTCTGATCAAGTTTCGATGATTCCATCAAACTCGAATTAATTCATTAAAAATGTAATCTTTCATTTTTTCACTTTCACCTCTTAATTCTTCAAAACTGAAAAAAGAGACAAGATTAAGGTTACGAAAGAGAAATATTTTAACTAAAATTAATTTAAAGTCAAATGTCAATAAATCATAAAGTCCTTTTAAAAAATTTATTTTTAATTTACAGTCAAACAATTAATTAACTTTTTTAAAAACCTCTTCTGATAAAAATTCTACTGACATTATTTAAGATTTAAAAACTCAATACTATTATAAAATTGACTAAAAATTGAAATAAATTAAAATTTTGAAATATAATTAAAAAATTATCTTTATTAATCAAAGAATTTAAATTTTAATTGAAAAATTGTTAAATAAAAATTAATTAATTAATTATAATTTATAAGAACTTATTAATTTATAAAAATTAATCAATTAATTAATAAATTAAATGATTTTTAATAACAAAAGTTACGAAAATAAATCGATAAAAAAATTTAAAACCAAATTAAAAAATGAAATGATTTAAGATTTTTGCAGCCGGTTGAATTTTTAATCATGGTTAATAGTAAAATAAATAAATCATATGATTAGCCAAGAAAAGAAATCTAAATCAAAAATCAAGTCTTTAAACCAACTAGGTAATTATCATAGTTTGGAGGCTCAAACCTTCCCTTATTATATAAA
>JANSVA010000216.1:38188179-38216424 GCA_025504915.1 Erythroxylum reticulatum
AGATGGTCTCATTTTATTGTTTGTTTTGTTTGAATTTTGGTATTGATTGACTACTAAATGTCTATATGAATGTGATTGATTGTGTTGGTTTCCAGATAGGAGGTCCAATGATTGTGATGCTTGGTTGAGATATTGAAGTATTGCTTGTATGTGAATGAGATGAACTAAGTGTACTTAATTTGACGATAAATGTGTTTTGAATGAGCATTTGTATGTAAGTGAAAATGTGATTCTCAACTTTAATGTTGAATGGCAGACTAAGGTCCGATGATATGGGAACATGCAAATGTGATTGATGCATTCCACTTCATAAATGCATGAAATATAATGGTAGTTGTGACCTGCGTAGCCACCGATCAGAACTTAAAGCTAAACGACTGAAAATGAGCCTCGAGCTTGAAAGTGATTCAGAGCCTCGGGTTCAACGTTTAATGAGCCCTATATCCCCCAAATAGATAAGAGACAGTTATTAATGAGTCCAACATCCAATGGATACGGAACAGTTTAGGCTCTCGGTCACAACAAAGTAACAACTGAAAAGTAGGTCTCATGGCACTACATAGGCATAATATGAGTGATTAAATTGTATTAAATGTGAAGTGTGAAATGTGAAATGATATGAATTATGTGTTACATGATTGGGTGAGACATCGATGATAGTCACTCATTGAGTTCGCAAAACTTACCCAAAATTTGCAATTATTTTTCAGGCTCAGAAGATTACCCCGTTAGACAAACAAGAGTATACCTGCTACATTCAAGTAATAGGTAGAGGTCAAGATTAGTTCGCGTCTGCATTGTACTTCTTTATTTTGTACTAAATTGTATATTGTGTAAATTTTGTATCAAATAACGTGTTCTGAAAAGTTTTGCACAATGTGAATTTGAACTATGTTGTAACGGAAAGACATTATGTCTAAAGGGTTTTGTATTCATAATGGGCCCCAATTGGCTATTGAAATTCTATTGATTGTATTGTGTTGATTGAAAATGTTTATGAATGAAAGTGGTCCCGAATTGGTTATTATTTCTACATATTATGTTTGTGGTTTCAAAAAAAATTGTATCGATTTTTGAATGTTGAGTGCTCTAACATGCCAGCCTCGCGGGGCACAGACTCGGATATCACCTAAGATGTCAAGTATGTGTCCTGCGAGAGTGAGGTGTTACAACTCGAATTTAGAAGAGAAGGAAATTCCCATGAACATTGGGTTTGACTTACTTAAAAAATGATGTAATTCCTAAACCAATCCACCGTTACAATTTTTAGTGTCCAATCCAAATGAAATCCGATACCTTAGCCGATTTCTGTCATTTGATTAAATCTAGTTGTTCTTTTTTTTTAATTCATACCTTGCAATTTTCATATTTCCTTGATTTGCTTACTTTATTTTATTTTATTTTCAAATCAATCAAGTTTTGATCGTCCGACTAATATTTCATCGTTTAATTAAATTGTCTTATGTATTAGAATTTCCTTAGGTACGATATCCGATTCTTACCATTTTATATTACTTGTTGACGGGGTGCGCTTGCCTCTAGTTGGTCTAGTTAGAATTTAATTTATATTGTTTTGTTTAGACAACAACAGTGGGTTAAGTCTCCTTAGGGCCTGCACTATCTCCTTGCTTCCATCCTCCATGAAAATATAGTGCGCGTAAAAAGAAAGGTTTATACTTTTGATATCTGTAATGTACCACCCAATGGCCTTCTTGTGGTCCTATAATACCGTCAATAGTTACTCCTTCATGGCACCTAACAAACAAGAAGAAATAATAACTGGTAAGTGCTTAGGTAGGTTAAGATAAACATACTTTAAATGACTCGGAAGAGGTTTAAGGTCAAGAGAAGGAGGCTCTTCAATTAAAGGCTTCGGAAATAGCTTGGCTGGACATTATAGGGGCTCGTATGCTCTATAATTTATCCAACATGCCTACTCCAACTCAACTCCAATATCCTCCAACTCTTCTTGCAATTATTCTCCTAACTCTTTGATCATTCCTTGAGCTCCCCCTTCCAATAATCCTATATAAATAGTAGAAGAATCATCAGCATCAAAAGAATAAAAGTCAATAAAATGGCAAGAGTCATGAGTAGAAGGATGCTTCATAGCGTTGAACACATCAAACACTAGTTCTTCATCTTGAAGTCTCAAGATGAGCTTTCCACATTGCACATCAATGATGGTCAGTGTAGTGGCCATGAACGGTCTCCCAAGAATGATGGGGATGTCTATATCTTCTCCTATGTCAAGTACTAAGAAATCCACCAGGAAGATGAACTTCTCGACCTTAACCAATACATCCTTAATGATTCCCCTCGAATAAGTGATGGACCTATATGCCAGCTGAAGCAAAATGGTAATGGGTTTAGGCTCCGTCAATCCTAACTTCCTGAAAACAAAAGGAGGCATTAAGTTAATGCGAGCTCCCGAATCCATTAAAGCCCTATCTATATGTAATTCACCAATAACACAAGGAATAGAAAAACTCCCTGGATCCTTAAGCTTTAGTGGCAACTTTTTAGACAATATGGTCGAACACTCCTCATTTAGCTTCACCGTTACATACTCCTCAAGCCTCCTCTTATTAGACAAATTTTCTTTCAAAAACTTAGCGTAAGAAGACATCTGCGCTATGGTATCAACAAAAGGAATATTTATATGCAACTTTTTAAATATCTCGAGAAAATTAACAAACTACTTATCTAATTACATACCTTTCAACCTTTGAGGATAAGGAATCCGAGGTCTTACCGGATGTGTGATGGAGTCAGCAAATAACCTTAGAAGATCCTCCTTTGAAACAAGTACTTCCTTGGCCTCCTTGTTACTCTCCCGTCTCTCTTCTTCTTCACTCTTTTCCACTTCTTTATCATTCTACTTCTCCTTAACTTCCTTAAGTTATCTGCCACCACTCCTCAATAAGATTGCCTTTGTATGTTCTCTCGGGTGGGCCTTAGTAGTACTAGGCAATGAACCCAAAGGTCTTTCCTTCAACAAACTTGCTATCTGGCTCATCTGATTCTCTAGATTTCTGATAGAAGATTCTTGATTCTGCATCCTAACCTCAGTGGTGGAAGTGTACTTCAAGAGTAGCTCTTCGAGATTAGATTTCTTCGATGGTGCAGGATTAGGAGCCTTGAAACCTGGAGGTGGTTGTCTTTGAAGATTGGATGACTGTGGTTGTGCCATCTGATCATTCTGTCAAGAGAAGTTTGGATGATTCCCGACTTGACACTCAGAAGATGCATGGGAATCTCCACCATAATGCTCGCATAAATCATAACTCCTCAATGAAGAACTAGCTCCTCCTCTCACACTTTGCATTAGATTATCCAGCTTCTTCATCAAAACATCCATCTGAGTTGATAAAGCCACTGTATTGTCTATTACACGAGCTCTTGTAGATCGTCTAGGATGCCTTTCTATATGATACTGAAACTGCTAGTGGCCATCTCGTCAATTTACCTGTAGGCCTGATCTAGCATCTTCCTCATTAAACTACCTCCTGGTGCAGCATCTATGGTACTCCTAGTCGATAGGTTCATTCCTATACAAAAAGTATTAACCTGCTGCCATATGGAGAACCCATGACTAGGACACTGTGTCAACATATCTCGAAATCACTCCCATGCTTTATAGACTTTCATTTTCAAATTGGGGTGAAGGAAGTGATCTCATTCTTCATCTTTGCAACCTTGGCAGGAGGGAAAAATTTAGCCAGAAATAATCTCATCATCTCATCCCATGTAGTAATCGATCTTGACTGCAAACTGGCCAACCATGCTCTGCCCTTATCCCTTAAGGAAAACGGGAATAACCTTAATCTCACCATTTCATCCAACACTCCATTCTGCTTGAACAAATCACAAATATCCAGAAAAGTCTCCAAATGGGTGTTCAAGTCCTCCAAAGGCAATCCTCTAAATTGAGATGCTCTCACCATGGATGTAATGTTGTGAGGAATCTCAAAGCTCGCAGCTATGATCATCGGCCTTATAATGAGAGGCATAGGTCTATTGTTGTTCCCCATAATCAAATCCATGATAACCAACTCCCTTCTTTCTTCAAGATGTGGCATCAACTCCTCCTCGTGCAATTCCATCTCCATAAACTACTCTTCTTTAATCCTTTTTTTGTGTTACTATTCTGGGCCAATTTCGTTTCCTTACGCAACCTGCGAGTAATTTTTTCAATCTCAGTATCTAGTAGCAAATTCTCGGACCTTTGACCACGAGTGAGCTCAAACAAAATGAAAAAAAATAACAGAGCTAAGAATGGAAAATAAAACACACCGAAATAAAGCAATCAACCAAACAACTAAAATACAAAAATAATAAAAAATGAAGCAAGATTTAAATCTGAGATAATTAACACTGTCTAACCTAATGACTCACAATAGAAAGACTTCCCTAGCGAAGACGCCAAAAACTTTTTGCGATCTAAACAAAACAATATAAATTAAATTTTATACAGACCAACTAAAGGCAAGCGTACCATGTCGACAAGTAATATAAAATGGTAAGAATCAAATATTGTACCTAAGGGAATTCTAACATGCTAGACAATTAAATTAAATGATGAAAAATTACTCAGAATATTAAGAATTGATTGATTTGAAAATAAAATAAACTAATCGAATCAAGTCAATGTGAAAGATGCAAAGTATGAACTAAAAATTACTAGACTTAATCGAATGATAGAAATTGGCTAAGGTATTGGATTTCAATCGAATTAGATGCTAAAACTTATAACAGTGGATTGATTTAGGATTTACTTCACTTCAGCAAGCCAAAACCAATGTTCATGGGAATCCTCTTCTCTTCTTAATCCAAGTTACCCACTTGGTTCCTAGATAATTCGGAACAAAAGGCATTCAGTATAAGAAGCCTAAATTAAGTTCGTTAATCCTAGGTATCCTTACATAAGATCCTAAGGTTGGTCTACACTTTAGTATTAAGTATGTTGCTTGATTAATTTTTTGACAAATTAAATACCATTGGTTATGGCATTCAATCATCTAAGGCCTTGATCTAGGTTATCAAGCTAAATTAGGACTATGCATTCAATCAAGCAAAAACCAATACCACAAAAATTGTCCTAATCCAATATCAATCCTAACCTTAACCAAAAAAAAAAACTTACTCACACATATTCATCAATCCAAAACAAATCATGGTCATAATATATAATTGCATTGGTTAAATCCACAAAAATTAAGACAAATAAAAAATTAAAAATAACTTCAATCCCAGCAAACCGTAGCTACTGGGATTGGAAAGCTTACATTGTTGTGAATGGGTGAAGGCTGATGTGACAAATAAATGGTTGTAGTCCACTCCTATTTCCACACGATTCACTTCGTTCCTCTCTTGCTTTTGTTTTTACCATGATGCTACTCTTGCTTTTGTTTCCAATGTGATGCTGCTCTCATTTCTTCCTTATTCATTGATGTGACTAATAAGCATGGTTGGTCCACCAGCTTATGCACAATACTCTTCTTTGTTCCTATCTCTCCTTCACTGCCAGCTAGCTTTGTTCCTTTTTAATTTTTTACCAAGCAAAACTTAAATGCTATTATGTTTTGTTTGGTGTAAAGAGCTCCCAATTTTTGACTTTTTGCTCTCATTGTTCCAAATCCAATATGTGCCTAAAATTAAATCACATAACTCTTATTTTAGTGCAATTCAAACATTAAATGGACAAAAGTTTAACAATTATATATCTAAAATCAATATAAAATGCCTATTAACAGTGATCATATAGGGACCACTAACGTCCGTATGTATGAGGTCTAATAAGCTTGAAGCACAAATTGACCCCTTCTTCTTTATCTTGGTCGACTTACCCCTACAACAATCGATACATGTTTCCAAATCACTGAAGTCTAGAGTTGGGAGAATGTTATCCTTAATCAATCTCTCAACCCTCTCCCTAGAAATGTGGCTAAGACGTTTATGCCACAACATATACAATGTTTCCTTTATGAAGGTTCTCTTTCAAGTAACAGGTTCAGCAACGTAGGATGAGGCATACATTTCATTAAGAGTAAGACACATTCTCTATAATCTGTAGGATAAGAAGGTAGTATCGATATTTCTTGTATTGATAAAAATATTTACAACTGCATTATTAAATATAAAAAACCCTTCCTTATCCAAAACTGATACAGAGATCAAAATATCTGTCTAAAAGATGGTATATGTCTCGTAAAACCAATATAAACCCTATATTGAGGATTAACCCTACGTCTCCTATATACAAAACATCCACCTCTTCATTGTTACCAACCATCAGCTTCTCCTCTCCTTTAGTCGACGCTCTGGATCTAAACCCTTGCATTGTGAAAGCAACATGGTTAAAAGCTCCACTATCTAACCACCAAGAACTTGATTTGGTTATAGCTACATTGGATTCATGAATCATAAAAGTCGAGGAGTTACCTAAAAGTTACTACTTGACCTTCCATAGTTTGTACTTCAGGCAATCAAACTTCCTGTGTCCCTTCTTCTTACATAACAAGCATCTCATACTCTTAAGGTCATGTGCGCCCTTCGTAATACTAGACTGCTCACTCTAAATATTAGGAGAAGATTTGGGTTTCTTAACCTTACCTTTAGGCTGTTAGGGTTTAGCCTTACCCTTCGCAGCTACAAATATAGCTGTATGAGGAGAGCTACTAATCTTACCCTCTGCTGCAGTAGACTGGGAAATCAAGACATTAATGTCCCAGGCCTTATCTTGTGAGATGTAGGAGGTGCCCAACATCTCAAAGTCCTAAGGATGAGTGTTTAGTGCCTAATATACTATAAGCAAGTCAGTGATCGGCATATCCAGTGCCTTTAACCTTCTCTGAAGATGCACCATCCTGATGATATACTCCTGAATGCCTCCCTCTCCAATGTACCTTATGGAGAATAGTTCCTTGATCAAGGTGCTCTGCTCAACATGAGAAGAGACCTTGTATATCTGGGATATGTCATCCATAAACTCCTACGCTACAGTCGTGTCAGCCAATGCACTTAAAAAATGATCAGGTATCAACCTTATAATGGTCAAATAACAAATCCTATTTGACCTTTTCCAAGTCAACATTGCTGCTCTGTTAGCTTCCGAGCTAACATTTGTAAGTGGGGGAGGCCTCTCTATATGCATCGCCATGCTGACATCTGTTATCTCCAATGCAAACTCCACGTCCTTCTTTCACTTCTTACAGTTGAAACCATTTAAAGTTTCAATGGTGACAACATTGTTGTTGATTGATATACGGGTTATTACTTGTAGTTAAAAATAGATATCATCACACAGAGATTGATGTTAGATGCCACTCAATTTAGGTTAAACTTTGTTTAAGAAAAATGATTTCAAAAGATTAAAATACTAGAAATTAAATGAAAATTAATTAAACTAGCAATTAACAACCAATTATGACAAAATGCAGTAATTTGATGGCCAAAGTATAAAATTAGGAGTTACTCTATCCCTATTTTGCTTTCCTCTCGTGTTCTTTATCCAATAATGATTGACCCAAGATTTTCTAATGTTCAATTACCCTCTCTCAAGGCGTAATTAGCTTTCCCTAATTAAATGGATTAGAATTAGTTATACTATATCTAGACTTATCAAATTCTCCTAATCCTTTAATAAGATTTAAGCACTCCTATAGGTGATTTTAAGCAAGCAGCTAAGGTCTCTCTTCAACTATTTGGAAAAACCTGAATATTCATTAGGTTTATTGGGAGCTAACTCTCGTTACACTACCCAACTCAAATACCCAAAGTCACCCTCTTGGTTTATTGTATGGTATAAGCACAATAAATTTCACAAAAACATCTTTCATTGCATCCAAAACAATAAGATTTCCATAAATAGTTCAAGAACAACTCCTACAAGGTGTTTAGCTACTCATAATCATAGACAATCCGATAAAATCCATATCTTTCACACTAAAATTCATAAAGAGAAAAGAATAAAAGCTGGGTAAAGTCAAGAACTCCTTCTCTCTACTTCAAAAAGGTGGAAAATTCTGAATCTTGATGTTGTCCCCACTTTTCCAAGGTAGATTATGTGTTTCCCCTCTTTGGCTAGGCTCTAAAAGTCTCAATTTTTCTATTTTTGGTGTGTGCTCTGATGGATGGAGGTTCCTAGGGTTTTGAGCCTCTATATATGTCAAAAGGAGGGTCAAACCACTTAAAATCCCATGTTTAACCTAATCTTGGTGAGTTCCGCCTGTCACCCTCATGAATAAGCACGATCATGACAGAGAGTGGTCATCTAGTAGTTGCACGATTGTGCACTGTTATCTGACAACTTTCTGCACTCTTTACTCTTTTGGCCATAAATTCTTCTCCGGACCTGTGATTTACTTGAAATTTGAACTATAGCTCCTCGCACATTGTCTTTCCTCTCCACCAGATTTCATTGTCATTTGAATTCTCTAAGTCTACCCAGTGGTCCCATTAAATCAACTGTACCACATCCACAGCTGCAAATCTGATACCTACACAATTCATCAACAAGGTTCATCAATCCATACTACAAATAGGCTCCAAAACTACCCTCAAACACTAGATAATGTAAAGAAATAACTAAACACTTCAAAGATCAAGAAAAGATCCAAAAGATGCTAAATATCAAATAAACTAGAACTAAATCACGCAAAGAAACACTTAAAACACATGAAAACACACTAGAAACATAACCTAAAAACACACTTATCATCAGCTGACCAACTTTTGAGCTATTTCTTGTTCCAAAATTGACAATACTAGACTGCTACTAGATTGCCTTAAAAGCTAGATCTCCTCATTACCTGAAAATCAACATTTGCACTTTTGATGAGTTTTGCGAGCTCAATGAGTGAACCATTATTGATGCGCTCACTCAAATAGAATATAAACATCTCATCCAAAATCAAATCCTGTATTTATCACATTACTCATCATATTTCAACAAGCATTTTATGAATACAAAAACTTCATATAGTCATTTCAAGACAATCTAATCATTTATCTTAATTCTTTATATCATCAACATGTACCAGGCATTACATATCATTATATCAACACAATTCTACATTTATTTTCAATCAAGCTCATGAACACATGTAATGATATAGATGCAAATGCACATGAGACTCACTTCCATTTTTATTTTGTTGTGACTGAGCACCTATTTGATAGTCTCATATTATTTGCGGATACCATGCTCATTTTATATACTATCTCGTACCTATTATGGATACTGGGCATATTGATAACTAAGCTTATGACTTATTGTGCACATTTATGAGCTTTAAGCTCTTTTTCACTTGGGTCACTGCGGTCATAACTAGTTTATCTGTTCATGCATTTCAATATAATAAGATGTAACAATTCACTTATGGTGCATTTAGTATAAGTGCATTTAGTATTTCACATTTGATATACTCAAGTAATATATCACATTCTTCGAATCTAAGTCCAGCATTTAACATTCAGTTGAGAATATATATTTCCATATTCAAGTAATCAATCTCCTCGGACAATTAATGGTCTAGAATTATTACAATCACATAAGTAGTAATTTAATAACTGAATTTTAAACAAAGCAACTAGATTATGGTGAGAGAACATCTAGGTTGACTCACAGTAAGCTCCAGTAAGTTATTGCCTTGATGATCCGACAATGTCTGGATGTTGTCGATGTATTTGCACTTCTATATTGTGCAATACACACATATGTATACATTACTAACTTGTTTAATCAAATGAATACTCAATCATACACACATATATGCATCATTTTTAATGGATTCTCAATTAATTTTCCTCGGGTATGTATCCTTATTCACAAATCTTGCTCATTCATTCATTATAGTTTGTATATAACTTATTGGTGATTAGATCAATGCCTTAAGAAATCTTGATTAATCTATATTCATTCAATCATACATTTATCCATCACTTCCTAACATTCCATACTCACCCAACTTCCCAATTCTCATTCAATCATACCTAATTCATCACTTATATCCCTTGCATCACATTTGCATTCATAAGAACACCTTCATTTCTTTAAAACTCATACTTCCCTAATTCATATACATTGATATCAAACAATCCATTCCTCAATTCTATCATCAATTATCAACTTAAACTTATCAAACCCTTAATCAATCAATCAAACAACCATCTAAGTTTGTTTCAAAACTTAATCAAATCCAAATACACCAAAGTAAAGTAACTTATCCTTAGTTGGTTAAACAATCACAAAAAATAGAGTTTTTCACTTCCCAAGAAGTTGCTATGATCATGGGTACCTTTACACGATCATGGAAAGAAAAAAAAAATGTTTCTCCTATCAAGGCATTGCCCATAATCATAGGAAGACGCTATGCAACTTCCACAATCATGGGATGGGTAAATAGACAATTCACCATACATTTCCTTCAATCTTTTTCTAGATTCTAACACCATTATAATAGATCATTGATTAAACCTCCATTTTACCTTAAAGATACTTCATTTCCTCATCAACTTCATCCCTAATTCCAACTCAAAATCATTCAATTGGTAACTCATAAATTATAGTCTTTCAAGAATCAAAAATCAAAGCAGAAACTATCATTCCCTTTGATCATACATGTAGTCCTAGTTCTATCCTATTTCAAGATCACTATATGAGCATCTTTCTTTAGCATAAATTCACCTTCATTATCCCTCAAATCCCAACCTAAAATCATCTATTGAACAGAATCTAACCTACGGATTCACACAATCAAAACACAACCAATTCCTCCATCAAATTTCATCACAACTCATCATCAACCCTACATGCATTCCATCTCAATTTAATCATCGTGAATGTTATGCTAACATATATCAAAATAGGTCAATAAATTTCTTACTTGTTTAGATCAAAACCTCATCAATTATCAAGCTACTTTATCCCTCCACACATGTAAGGATAAAGTGCAAAATTTGGGGTAAAACTCAAGGTTATGGTGGTTGTGTAAGTGTATGTCAATAATGGAAGAAGAGAAGAGGAAAGCATGAAGCAAGAACAAAAGAGAAAGTGGTCTTCCATGGGTGTATGTGTCATGGGATAAGTGTGTGGCTAGGATTTAACCACTTATCGTAACACTTGTTAAGCAAAAGGTCATGCCATATGTCTTCTTCTATAAGCTACCAATTGTCACTCCATAACTAGTCCACTTGTCGTTAAATCTCTAGACCATATGTCATTTAACTATACCTCCATTTTTCACTCTTTTATTCAAGCCAATTTTCACTTTATTATTGATGGCACATGTCACCATCTTATAGGCTCATTCAACTTAAATTGCCATATATCATTTTATCTTACTATTCAACATTTTTCCTATACTAGATGCCCATATCACTTCATTAATCACCCAATTGTGACAATAAATTCCAATTCACTAATTGTAGTCCATCAAACCATAATTCAAGACATAATCAGTTCACAATCACGCAATTACAAAATAAATATTTAAAATCTTTCATACCCCATAATAAATTAATTGAGTGCATAATCTATCTTTGCAATTGTTTCTAAATCATAATTCATGTATGTATGTGAATAAGATGCATGTAAATGAAATGCACTTCATGTATTCTCATATGATATGTATACCATCCCATTTTCCCCATGTTAAGGGATAGAACCCTAGAATACTGAATATGAGAGATAATATTGAGAAACTAGGACATGCATTTCATGCTCATACATCATTTAGCATAGATACACGTGAATTTGATAATTGCACACATTACAATGACTATTCATGCACTCATTTGACTTATTCTGGGATATAAATGACTTTTTTGTTACGATGTGAATCTTGAAATTTGATTTGGTAAGTATATTTATTGATTTAGAATTTTTGGTCAAAATTTGAAAATTTTTCTGAAATTATAAGTATTTTTGGACTAGGAAAAATTTCAAGGGGTAAGACAATTAATTTATGGTAGTAGAAATAAGTGTCGAATGGTAGTTGAAATAATTGACAAATGTTATTAGGATTTGTTGAGAATGTGACATTGAAAATTAGGTGACAATTCAATTAGAAATTGGGTAACAAATGGACTAGAGATTAAATGGTATTGAGTACCATAATTAAAAGATGTTAATTTGAGGTGATAATGAAGAGGAAATGATGTAAAGTTGATGAACTGTGCATAATATGGTTTGAATGTAACATATAAGAGTTGAAAATCTAGAAAAGTGAAAGAAGAATTGGTGTAGTATGTTAGTTGTAGTGTTTTCACTGAACCTGCATCTGTATTTTAGCCCTATCTTCATCTTTAGACATCCAAATGGGGTGGTTTTCACTTTATATTAAACTAGAGAGATAGATGGATACAATTATCATGAAAGAATTGAATTTTAATTCTATCTCTAAGGGTTTCAAAATTTGGCTTGAAATTGAGTATAGCGTGCAGTCACGGTGTGAGAACAATTTGTAGTATTTTGGGTATAACTTGCATAATAATGAACCAAACTGCATGAAATTAATGTCGTTAGAAACTTAAGACATATAGGAACATTTTTTAGAAGAATGTATTGCCTAAGTATCTCGTTTTATTTGTCAAAATGGCCATGAAAATTTGACCCAAAAATCTGTTTTGAGAAAAACTGGACATTGGAAGAAGAAAGCTGGGATTTTCATATAGAAGCATCCCTTGATTGTGGAAACAGGTTAAGCATTAAATATGCTTCTTTTATGAGTGGTTTGGGGAAACAAATGGTTAGGTACTTTCATATGATGTAATTAGGCTTGAATGAAGCTTGAATTGAACCTAGAATGATGCTTGAATAAGGGATCATCTAGTAGCTGCACGATCGTGAAAGAGAAGGATCATCAAGTAGTTGGACAATCGTGCACTGCTATCTTCTTACCTTACTTTGGTGTCTTTGGACTTAATTAAGATTTAAAATGAACCTAGATGGTTGCTTAAGTAAATGGTTAAGTGATTGATGAATTTAGGATGTCGATTGACATTAGAATTGAAGAATAGATTGACTTGTTATGAATGTATCTCAATTTGGAAGTTATGAGTTGTTAATGATGTAAAAGTGTTACTATAGATAATATGAAATAGGTATGAATAAAGGAGAAACTGGAAAATTGTGTGGATGCATAATGCTAGGAAAGGATTAGCAAATGTATGATTGATGAATAAATGACTGATAAACTAAGGATAATCAAATTTCACTAGATATGATATATGAATGATCGAGATTTGTGAATAATGATACATACCTAGAAATGTCAATTGAGCATGCATTAAACATGACACATATGCATGTGCATGATTAAATATTCATGTGATTGAGTAAATTAGTAATGTGTAAATGTGTATGTATTGCATGATACAGAAGAGCAATTAGAGCGAGAACATCTAGACATTATCGGGAAGTCAAGGCAATAGCTATCTGGAGCATACTATGAGTAACCAAGATGGTCTCACATTGATTTATTGTTTTGTCTAAATTCTGAATTGAATTATTATGTGATGTGAATATGTTGATTTCTGACATTGAAAGTCCGAGATGTTTGATGTATGAATAATATATTGGAAGTGCTCATTGTATATAAATTTGACATAATATATGATACTCAACTTAATTGTTGAATGTCGGACCAAAGTCTAATAGTGAATGCGAATGTGAATGCGAAAGAAAGAAATTGATCACAAATGAATGATTGAATACATATGATGCATTTCACTACATGAATGCATGATAACATAAAGGCAGTTATGACTGAAGTCGCCAGTGAAAAAGAACTTAAAGTTTAAAATGTGGTAAGAGCCTCAGGCTTACTATATATAATGAGCATGTATCTCCAATGAATAAGGGACAGTTATTAATGAGTTCGATATTTACAATGGATACGGGACAGTGAAAAGGGCACTCGGTGACAACAAAGTAATAAATGAAAGTGAGTCTCATGAACATTGCACATACAATCTAATATGCATTATACGAATGATTGAATTGAATTGTATGAACCATTATGAATGAAAAAGGTGAATAAGTGAACCAAGTGTTATATGGTGCGACTTGCTAATTGTTGAAAGATGTGCATTATATTCTGACATTAATTGTTGGTGAACTTGAAACATGAATTGTATGTGTTAAGTGTTATGAGTGAGCCATCAATAATGGGTAGCTCATTGAGTTCATAAAACTCATCAAAATTACAACGTTTACTTTGTAAGTATGAGAGGGTGGGCTTAGCTTCTAAGATAACTTAGAAGAGATCTAGTACTGCTTTTGGATAGAAGAAATAACTCAAAGGTCAGTCAGCTGAGATTGAAGGATTTAGATAGAATTTTGTATATTTCCTCATTCATGTAGCATGTAGCATTTTTGTAATAGAGTTGTAGACTCTGATAGTTCTTTGATATTGTTTATAAGGTTGAAGTATATAATGCTATAATGTATATTCGATTTTTATGAAATGAAAATGAGAAATTGAATTTTCTTTTTATATTGTGGTATGTATGTTTTAATGATGATGTCATGAGAAGTAACATGAATGTTCTAACATGCCACCTTTGTGGGGTACATACTCAGATATCTTCCAGAATATCGGATATATGTCATATGAGAGTGGGATGTTTCAATATGACTTCATATAATAGACAAATTCTTAAGTGTAGGAATGGGCTATTACACTCAATGTGACAGTTACTATGAATAAATAAAAAACCACAGAAGATGGATTATTGAGACTTACAAATTATTCTGACTTACTTATTAGCTATCTTCTTTTGCCTTGTTTTCCAACTATTAATTTCCCTTACTCGATCATTTTATCCAACTATTAATTTCCCTTACTCGTTCGTTTTATCCCCTCTTTCCCCATCTTAGTTCTGTGTCATCATTCCTCCTACTATCTTTCTTCTTTTTCATACTTATACATGCTCTTTCTCGTGGGTTGTTCTCCTAGTTCTTCATGCTTTTTATCTTCCTTTATTGTCTTTTGTACTAACCCTTTTTTTTGCATGATCTTCTCTTGCTTGGTTTTTTATATCTTGTTATTTTCTATTTTCTTTTTTTATCAGGCCAAAATTAATTGAAATTTTTATTCTAAAAATTAAACCAAAATTTAGTGCCAATAACTCTTAAGCAAATCAATTACTCAAAACTAAAATTAATTAATCCCAATAAAAATAATTATCTCAAATTAAAATATCGTTAAAATTGATCAAAAAAAGCTAGAAATGCACATATATAATTAAGGCTAATACAATAAATTTGACAATGCTTTCATTCAAGGAAAATCTGTTTGTGGTTAAAATTAGTGGATCCAATAAATATGTGCACCAAAAGCAATAATGCTCCAATATGACGAGAACCTTACATCCTTAAGGTGATAGGAACTCCGTTTCTTTGAGGAATTTGGAGTTGGAGAGATATCAAATGTTAATATTGTTTATTTAACCGTCCTCTTTCTCCATTTTTCTTATCATCCCAAAACAAAATAAAGTTTGTTGCCCTTTTATTCTATCGTCTGTTCGATCCAAACATATATTATCCGGGAATCTTCTTTGAGTTTATTAAAATTTCCTTGCGCTCTTGTTTTATCCTTTAAGCTTAACTTCTCACAAATGTAACCATTTTATGCTTATCCTTAAAGAATCAATGATAATTGACCAAAAGAAGCGAGAAAGACAAACCCTCATCACCATGAAAGGAAGGCACGATCCTGAATTAAAGAATAAAGAAAGAGAAAATTAAACCAGACTGCAGAGTTTGCTGTTTTATATGGGTCAGACTCGGAACTCGCAGGCGCTAAACCATGCAAAATCCAAAGATTTGACGTGTTTGGAGTTTGCAAACTGACATCTCTTGACATGTAATTGGACCTTGGGCATTACAGAACTGATTGTGAACGTAAGTCGATGCATGACAGCGAATTCGTATCCTAGCTTTTGAAGTTTCATTTACAGCTTAACTAGAAACTTTGGCGCTCGGGACAAACCAAACTCATGATACGACTCAAAAGAAACCACGCATACCCACGTGCTTCCCTAGGATGGTCTTCTGTTTCTTTCCTCATCACCGTCATTTCTTCTTCATCTTCTCCTTTGCCCGAATGGAGAAAGAGTAACATTTTTTTTTTTTGTCATACAACATGAGCTACAAACTACAACTAATATTTCATCTCTTCCCATTGTTTTGGAATCCACGAAACTTGGATTTTTCTATAAATATTTGCGCCCCACAAACAGGGAACCAGGGGGAAAAAGAAGAGTAACGTTATCATAAAATCAAGCCCAAATTGCCAGGGAGGACATCAATCCAGCCCCAAGGAAGAGCGTGCAATAAGAGGCTACTTGAAGCCTGAAGTTGCAACTCATCCTCTTACTTAGAAAATCAGCTGCAATTAGGTCCACCAAAGCCATGTACACCAGGATTCCAGCTGACATGGAATCCAAGATACCTTCAGCAACCAGTGCTCCAGGGCTGTTTGAGTTGTAGAATGAAGCAATGGCGGTGCCAAAGCCAATCCCTGCTGGAGTTGTGATCGCGAAAAAGCAGGCCATCAATGTGGTTGAGAGTGTTTTAAACTGAGCTTGAGAAATACAACCTCCAAGCGCAAATCCCTCAAAGAACTGATGAAAGGATAGTGCAGCAATTAAAGGTCTTATGGTACAAGGGCTTTGTGATACACCAAGTGACAACCCAATAATAACTGAATGAGACACAATACCCAGTTCCAACACCTGCGAAACAAAATTATAAGGTCATAAACAAACACCCTAAAACTTCAATCCAACACAGGGGAGGACAGGTGGGATTTCCAGTTCCCACAGTAAGTTGGGAAAAGACCATTACGCATTAGCTAAACGCAAATCACCAAAAACAAAAACAGTTAACTTCCACTAGGGAGCCCGTCACAATGACTAGTTAACCACCAAAGTCACATCAGGAACACATCCCCACTTGATCCTTCTCCATTATTGCTTCTGGGCCCATATTATTTATATGAAGAGGCGTGTGCTAAACACAACCTCCGTTCACCCGTATTTAGGTACTCACAGCAAGCATGTCAAAACTTTACCTGTGAAACGACAACATGTCGAGCACCAACATCCTCGTCACTTTCGCCAAACCCATGCACGTGTCCATGTCCATGACCATGGCTGTGCCCATGTCCATGATCTCTCGCTTGACCATCACAAGAGTCCTGCCCGTGAGGGTGGCTGTGTCTATGATGCGCCGCATGGGCATGTATTCCTACAATGTGCATCCCACCACCTTCCTCTTCGCCAAAAACCTTCCCATTCGACTCCTTCGCATCAATAAACGGTTGACCACCCGACTCCATACCCGTATCCATTGCACCGATCCGAGCCCAGACTTCGCTGGCCCGCTTCAGCCCTTGCTTTCTTTCATAATACTGAGTGCCCAGAAAATCCGCTAGAAGTGTCAACAACGAAGAGATCATCGCAAAGAAGCCTGAAAATGGAAATTTGGACCATGGATACTTGGGTAGGCATGGGTCCGACAACGCCTCTGTTCCACTGGGAAGCATGTGGACGAAGGCTGTGGCCAGAATCACGCCGGCAGCGAATGCCTTTGCTGCTACAAATAGGCTGCCATCTGTGCGGAGGAAACGGCGATGTCGTCCAATTAGAGGAATAGAAATTCCTGCTACACCCGAGAGGAAGATTGATGCTATCGCCACGAATTTCAGGACAAAAGCTGCCGAGTCGTTCCGGCATGCGTCAAGTTCCGATGATTCACAGTTAGACATGTATGTGGAAATTCCGCGTGATAAGTACCCTGTTATTTTGCGCAAGAGTGCGTTATTTGAGATATTTCGAGGCATTGAAAGGAAAATTCACAATTCTGGCTTCTGGCTAGCTTCAATGCAACAAATGTCTTATCTAATATAGATCATGTTGCAATTTATCAGTAAATGAAAGTAGAATTGCACGCGATAAAATGAATTGACGAAGATGAGATAAGTACGATATCAAATCAGACTCGTTAAAACTAATAAAATAGTATAAGCTAGAAACCCAGATGACTCCGAACAGTAAGTAACTTAACTTTACCTGAGAAATCGTTGGTCTTGGATCTGAACTGATCGACGTTTAGCAATTCCCAGAGGCCCTATCACATCAAATACGCAGAATCAGCGTAAAGAACAAGCGAACAATCATCAAGTGAACACGACCATTAATTCAGCAAATATTATTGACACATTGTGGAACAAACCTCGAAGAAAGACATGGGATCCAATGGAAGAATTTAAAGGGGTTTAATCCTGTCGCTGCTGTAGAGCACAAATCCCAATTTCTAATTCCCTATATATGATGACTAAAGTTGGAGAATTGATCCCAGAGAGGAAGAATGTCCAAAAAGATGAACAATTGTTTAGTTTGAAGAGGCATATAAATAACAAAGTATGAGTTGTTGATTCAGGGAAGAGAAAGAGAGAGAAAATGGGTTGGATTTGGGGACTATTATCAGATAGTGTCGACATTGTTTGACGATGAAAAGGGCATTACGGGGAGGGCGCATAGAAGGATGTCGGTTTTTACACGAAAACAATCGCAGCTATGTCGACACTTCTTGTAATAGTTATTTTGTATTTAGCTATACGAAAACAATCGCAGCTATGTCGACACTTCTTGTAATAGTTATTTTGTATTTAACTATGACGGCACTTCTTGTAATTGTAACTTTATATTCTTTCTTGTCTCTCTCTCTCTCTCTCTCTCTCATTCGATGTTTCCTATTTTACTTATTGTCCATTATCCCTCTTTTTGGGCTCATTAGTTTTTGTTGTTCCTATGTTAATGTACATGACAGGATGAAACAAAATGCCGTCATACACGCCCAATTGGATGTTTGCCTGCTCTCTTTAATTTTCAACTCGTGCTGTGGTCCAAATCCAAATTCTTTTCTTTATAGTGCTTCTTGTCAGTTTTTTAATAAACAATGGATAATGACCCAAATTCAAATTCTTAAATTTTAAAATCTTTACAACAATTTCAAATTTCCCTTTTAATCACACATGTGAGTGACAATCAAGTAGTTTACACCAAATTCGCATCGTCTTGTCTTTTCAAAATTAAATGGGAAGAACGGAAGTAGCCATCACTTTCATACAGGGATGAATTGCAAGACGCGACTCGCGACTACGGTTAATTTAGCTTTCGTTCGGGGTACCTAGTACATGGTGGGTGCCAAATTTAAGGAGAAAAGACAAGAATCATAAGGAATAAGATTTAACTGGGCAGCAATTACTCCCGAGTACAAGGTTCATTGATAAATTCCATGTGCTGCCTAAGGGAGAACCTAGGATCCTAAAGACTAATAAGAACAACTGTAGCTTTAATTATAAATAAATTTACACCCAGATTAAAATAAAAGTAAAAAGGACATTAATTTCTTATATGGTTTACTTTTTAAAATTATTTTTAATTAAAATTTCTAAAATTAAAGAAAATTCGCTGTGAACCATTATGTTAACTCTCATTGTTAAAGTAGTTAACAAAGGATCCACGTGATATATTTGTTAGTGATTTTTAACTGCATATGATTAAATAGGTTGAATTTCAATTCAGAAAAGTAATCCTAATCAATGGGGTCAAAAATTTATTGGGCTTATGATAAAAAAACCTAATAAGATTCCTATAATTATCTGACAAGATCGGCATCAGATCAGGTATTCTATAATTAAAACGTCTAATAAGATTCCTATAAATATCTGACAAGATCGGCATCAGATCAGGTATTCTATAATTAAAACGTCGACGTTTTAATTAAATCAAACTTCTCAGCTTTAAGTTAAGTCGATGCTCCTCGTTCTTTTAATTTTACTCCCCGCTTCACTTCTTTGATCTTGTGCCTATTCTTCTTAACTCTTTCTATCCTCCTTTTGCGTTAATTCTTCTTTGGGGTATGCTCTTGACCAACAAATCTTCTCAATTTGACATATAGACGTTGACAGTTCAATTTGTTGAGTTTTATTTGTATAGCCTCTTAATACCCATATGGAAAAGCAAAACAAAAACAAAAGTAGCTGCCTGCAATTCAAATTCAATTGGTAAAGATTCAGTAGTTGCCAACTTCTTTTAGTTTCTGTAGTAGCTTCAATTACAAACCTATGCATATGGATCTCCTCTTTTTTGATAGACAGATTAACCATATAATAGATCTTGTTATTGGTCATCTGTATCTGAATCCAGGAGTTCATTTCACTGATCATGAGGATGTCTTTGTTTGTTAAAATCTTGCTTATCATGGAGTTCAAACTTGTGTTGTTATATTCGATTATTTCTTTTGATGGATTTCAATTATGTGTACGCATCTTGCAAGTTTCTACAAATTTTTATTCTCCTAACATGGGTGTGGGAAACGAGAACTTCCTGCTACTACTGCAATGGCTTGAGTGCATAGCATAAGTGAACATTTTTCTTATAGCCATATCTGAGGCTACATCTCTACAGCACATAATGGTAGTTTTTCTCTTGCTCTAAGGATATGGCACTGGAATCTAATTTTTTTTATTACATTAGGTATGTTGAGAGCAGCCCGCAATATGCAGAATCCAATGTTTATTCACTCAAATTTCGACAACTTCAGGTATAGAAATGGAGTCAGCATTGTAGCATTTGATTAGGAATATTTCAAAATTGTAAGGTTTGTATCTAGTTCCATCATTTATTAAGTTTACATGTATAAAAGTCTAGAGCCCTAGGTATGATCCGTTCTTATGTGCATTCAGTTCTAAAGGGAGCTGCTTCTCAGGTGAGCTTTACATATGGATGTTTGAAAAGCTTCAATGAATGTGGATGTGATTTTTAACTTGGACCTTTACTTGTTTCTTTTATCAGGTCCAGGAAGCAATCCAGAGCCCTAATGGCAATAAAGTATCTCTGTTGGAGGGGGTAGAGGCATATGTAATCTACATGCGATTCAAGGTAGCTGCAAGTGAGGTGATGACCTTTTTTTAACTTCATTTTGATTATCAATTGAAGTTTGAAAGTGCAAATTTTGATTTTATGCCACTGACATGGCATTGGATGACTTTGATAATTCTATACCAAATGGGAACAAAACTATGGGTTGACATGTGATATGGCTAATTATAGATATAGTTAACAACTTTAAGCACTTTCAACTTAAACACGTTCTTGAGGAAATTGAAAGTCGAGCATCAAGAAAAGAATATGTTCAGATCCTTGCAGAATGCCATAAGTTGTATTGTGAACAACGACTTTCCCTGGTGGGTCATCAACCTATCCTCTTCCAACTGCTTTTGTCCTTTTTATTCTCCTTGGTTAGATAACAGAATTAAAATCACTTCTATTTTCTAGTTAAAAGGGATAGTACATCATCGGATATCTAAATTTTCCAAGAAAGAGGTTCTGCCATCATTAGAGTGTTTGTGGATTTTTAGATCTACTGATGTATTAGAATGTTTGAACTTGAAAACCTTGACGGAAAATATATATCCCCTTGAGTATTAAACTTAAAGTGAGGTATGGTGCTTGTTATATATGTGATAACTCTTTTATTTATATGTTCGTCATTGCATCTGCAATTGAAAATAGCTCAGATAGAATTATTGTAAAAGTAGCAGAGGGAGTGTATCACTAATCCACTTTGTTATGCACTTCATTTACTACATAATTGTAAAAATGGCTCAAATTGTGATTATTGACTACTATGCCTTAATTTACTTCTAACAAATATTTCATTTTTGAGTTTGTAGATGGCAGTGGTAACTCCTTGGAGGCAATCCTTTGAAAAATTGAGACAGTGCACTCTCGGATTCACAAGCTTAAGAATCAACTTGACGTGATAATGACGAAAGATGTTGAAAAATTTTCTTCCTCAGAGAATTTGAGCCTTCTTGTAGCTTTAGATGCTAAACTAGCTTGGCTCAAAGTCCTACATTTTCAGTTGGCAATGGAGATGAAACAGCTTCAACTTCTTGCTATAGGGAAGTGATAAATCACACCGTTATTTATTATTTCAGTCATCAATGAGTTGCATGTTAACGTGTGTTTACACTATTTTCAATTAGGTATTTTTATATGAAGATCTACAAATGCATGCTCTATGAAGTGGGGTGATATTTCTCAATAATTAAGGTCATGAATCCTATGATATTTTATAATTGGTGCAGTCAATCATGGCTGGTGGATACAAGGAGGATTAAAATGGAAATAAGGAGTGCATGCAATCCTGGAAAAATCACATGAAGGAACAATCTTACAAAGGTTGGTCTAAATTGCCAGCATATTATCGGCAATGGTGATGTATGTTAAAAGATGTTCCATCTGTTCCTAGAATATGCATTATTGCATATTCTTTGTAGTGATCTATTCATCTTAGTTGAAGCTTTTTTGTTTACGGTTGTAGAGGCTAATTATTCTACCTAGTTATTGCTACCAGAATGAGTCTACTTGATGGATTATTTGATGAAAGGCCACCTCTTCAGGATTTTGCATGTAGCAGTGATTTTCAAGTTATTTATCTGTATTAATGTGTTTGCAGGTTGAGAACTTTTTCATTGGGCAAGTGGAATCTTAATAGGTATGCCCATATGGAGGTGAACTTCCAACTTATTTGTACGTACATGAAGTGTGAATTTTGTGAATAGGATTTTCTAACCTTTTTTCTTCGTCATTTTGACATTGTTTCCACATTAGCTACCAGAATCTACAATAACAAAAACAATGATTAAATGATCTCATTTTTGTATGATGTGAAGCATATTTGTGAATGTTTTGTTTTCAGTTCGATGTAGGGATGGTTAAGTTAGTCATGTTAAAGTATATCATTTATCCATTTTAATGACTGCTAACTTTCCCTTTGAAGTTTCTTAATATGAGTGTATGATGGCATGACTATGATAACCTGACACTAGTGCTTTCACTTCCTTACTTTACTGTATTAAGAGCATTGGACATTGTTGAACTCAAAGATCATATATGCGTGACATTATCTCTAGTATGGTTGCCAATATATGGTAGTTTTGGATGCATCTATTGATGTTTGTTGGAGCATTTTAGCCGGCATGTTGGTAGCTAGGAGACTTACTTCTCCGGAGGAAACTAGCGTAGAAGTCAATCTTGGTCTGTTCATTTGTTTAGAATTTCGACTACAGTGTTATGTTGTTTGTATTATATGGTGCTACTGCATAACATCTTTGTATAGTTCTCTAGATTAATTGCATAATACATGACCTTAGAATGTTACCAACATCTTAGTTTCAGTTCTATATAGTGCTTCATTGTGTAATATGATACATTATCAACGAATATATTATAGCAAATTTATGCCAATACTTGAGAGTGTAACAAACTTAGTTCAATTGGCACTAGTATCACCAGTTGATAAGCAACAAGAAAGATGGTAAAGAGCAAAAACAATAGCAGCCACAAACAACATTCTCTAGATACTAAGATGAGTAATCTTGTTTACAAAAGATTTGGTCTGCATAACAATGTCACCATTATTAAACCTTTATCAACTCTAATTCTAACAAGATGATCCCATGTACATCATAGAAGACTATAGTCCATTTATCTTATAGATCAAATGACTAACACAGAGTAACAGAAGGTGCAATAAAACACTTACAAAATTACCTAATGTGTCGTTGACAAGGCCAAGTACGAGGATGAGGAGAGCTCCAAGCCATTTGTCAGGCACCATTTTCCCAAAATATCTGAAATTGATCTCCTTTTTTCTTTCTACCTTCAGCTTGAACTGTCTTAAGACTTAGCAAATATATGCTACGATTTTAGAATTTTAAAAGTTTTCTCTTCATTCTGCAGATAAATAAGAGGATATAAGCATAATATCATACATCCACAAACTGGGGAAAAGTATCCTCATTTCTTTTCACTATAACTACTAAAACCAAATGAAGCAGATTCCATACATCAGCTACAATTGGTTTCGTGGATTGATCATAACTGTACAATTTTTCTCGGTTTCCAACAACACTCTTACTAGAAGGGCTATTCTATGATAACTTTGATCCATTAGACTTACTGACTTAAAGGATTCCATTGCTATCGAAAAAACAAAGCTTTCTGCTCATATTAAATGACTATGCATATCATTAAATGAACTTGTTTAAAAACCATTTGAAGGACTCAAAAGAGTTAAAAGAGTATTAGTTGAAACTAACCGAGTGAATTGCTAGAAAAAAAGCAATTGCGGTTTCAATATGCAATAAAGCAAAATGATGCAACCTTTCTGATACAAGAAACCATAACAAGGCCAAGAGGACAAATGAGACCTTCCAAGTTAGCAAATATGAATGAATCGATTAAATACTGAGCACATTCTCAAGATGTAATGCCCCTCAAGAGGGAGGCCCAGTTACCTGATGTTAATGTAATAACGCTTAAGAATGTGAAAGATATTTCCCACCAAGCAACACAGAGTTTAATTTGCATTTATATCAATCTAAGCTTCTAGAACTGAAACTCTATAAACAGATAACTTCCCTAAAAGAGACTGGAAGTTTATAGCACAAAAACACTCACGCAGAGAAAAAAAGTCTAATTTTCAACAACCCCAAATGCAGAAAATTCAGATTGTCAAACAACAAGGTCAAAGGATCTTATAACCTAAAAAAATAAAAAAAACAAAGAAATCAGATGGGAAAAGTGAAAAAGGAAATCAAAAGTACCTGATCTAACTGTGCACAGCGAAAAGACCCCTGGGTAATCAACCTTGCTTCCAAAGAACAAGGCCCTTCAAGATGTTGAGATATGGAGCCTGATAAAATATTATGGACTTTACACCAAGCCCATGTTTGGGGATCCAACTCCGTGCTGAGTTGGTCGGGGAGTGTGGGGGTAGGGCCCCCATCCAAAGGTGAGCAAAATAACGTTATGCCTTTTGTATTCTATTCTTCTAGTGTATCATATTATTGAAAACAATTCACAGTGAATAAAAAACCCTAGCCGCTCGTGGACGTAGCCATATTTTGGTAAACCACGTAAATCTGTGTGTTCGTTTATTTTTCGCACTGTTCTTTAATTATTGTGATTGATCATCCATAACACAAGACACCACAAAACAGAGCTTCCAAAATTAAGATTACACATATATGTATAATCCATCAAAGAATATGATCCTGATATTCATGCCAAAAGAATCACGATCAGCTAGACTACTAATGTGTTTGCATGGAGACTCCTTCGAAATTGAAATCAACGTTGGGGACATTCTATAATTCAGCACATTAATGGCATGTTTAAAAAGGGAAGAACCACACTCTTCTGGAACACGTAAAGTAGCTAGAGACATTTTTACCAATCAAAATCTAGTAAACAACTTGCTTTAAATTTTTTATACTTAAAACGAAGTAATTAGCAAAAATACAAAAAAAGTAGATCTATAGTTGTTTGAAGCCAAACCCACATCTGATCTTAACATAGATTCGTGATGCTACAAGCATTAAGGTAGGATAAGTGCACTCTTCATACACTCAAGTGCATGACTTCAAATCTTAATAAAATGCATTCAACTCTAACAAAAATCTTCGGTAACAGGCCATCACCACTCAAAACCTTACCTATTTCCAAATTATTGGGCAAATCAAACCTGACCCACTTGCTATAAATAGAAAATGATTCAAATCAACCTCTACCTTCATAATATTAGTCCAAAAGAAGATCGAAAAATAACCATTTCCATTTATAATTACCAATTTCCAGCGAATCTACAATCTGGGTAAGTTCAACATCTGTGACCTGATGTTCTAACAGAGACATCATAGTACCTACCGATGCCAATCAAGGCCGAGCACAGCAGTGACAAAGCTGACAGAGAGCCTCAAAGAGGAGACAAGCGAGCATGAATAACATGGAAGCAACAAATGGTATCGCTGCCCAAAACTCTGAGGACCAGCTGTGGTATCACCAGTTGCCACTTCATTACTGTGGCAGTGGAAGCTGCTTTTGGACAAACAGGACGAAGTAAATTCCATTTCCTTCATTTATTGAAACATGGGAAAATTAAACAAATTTGAGAAGCACTAAAGAAATGAAAAATAGAAGATATCCATATGCAGTTGATAGAGAACAAAATTAGGAAGATTTGTTAGTGAAGAGCATACCTTAAAGAATAATTAACGCAAAAGGAGGATAGCAAAAGGAGGATAGAAACTAGAAAGAGTTAAGAAGAATAGGCACAAGATCCAAGAAGTGAAGCAGGAAGCAAAATCAAAAGAACGAGTAGCATCAGCTTGGCTTAAAGCTGAGAGGTTTGATTTAATTAAAATGTCAAACGTTTTAATTATGAAATAAGAATGAGTAGCATCAGCTTGGCTTAAAGTTGAGAGGTTTGATTTAATTAAAATGTCAGACGTTTTAATTATGAAATAGGAACAACGTTTATGGAACAACTGATTTAATGCTGCTAATGCTTTGTCCATATTTGGTTAACAGTTTTTCAGTTATTTTTTAGCTATTTGACTTAAATTAACTATTTGACCCATATTAATAAACTCTTTATTTATTTGGTTAGGAGCTGATTGGGTTGGCTGATTCAACCCAACCAGCTATTTTTTCACCAGCTCCTTTACTGGAGTGTTTGAAGATAACAAATTGATTTATGTTGGCATTGCCCCCTCTTTACTCTCTGCTCTCTGTCTTTTCCATTTTCTGCTTCCTCATGTTCTTTTTTCCCCTATGTTGTTCCTTTCATTTGGGATTTCTAAGGTTCAATCTTAAGTAGCTCAAATTCAATCTGTCTATTATCATCCCTACTCACAGTAAAAAGAAGTGACTTACATTTCAAAATATTTAGTTTCCCTTTCTCTTGTGGCAATTAATAGTCAGTAAAATGGAATGGGTCAAGCTCAAAGCGTGGAGGCAACTGCAACTGTTGATCAATCTCCGACCACCCACTGCTTGCCTTCATCGTTTGTTCCCATGAAATATCTTATTGAATGTCTTTTTTTTTGTCTTAGCTACCCCTTATGCTCATTTATTATTGAGACAAAAAGATCTTAGAATTGCCTCGCTGGAATCTCAATATCGTCATCTTAGTCAACAAAAAACAAGATACAATCTTTTGTGCAAACAAGATGCAAAATTTGATAGGTTTATTGTTTATTGCTTATGCAGAGGCTATAGCTTATAGCAGTGACAAGAATAAGGTTAGTCCACTTATTTAGGCCTGTGTGGAGTTTGCCCCATGATATCATGAAAGAGTAGATAAAATTGTAAGATACATTTGAATACATGAAGTCATACTTATGAGGATGATTATTTATTATTCTGTAAATTGGATCCTTAAAACATTACTATTGAGAATGATGTGTTGCTCCTGATTGATGGATTTTACTTGTATTTGCACTGTTTTAATTCTTGTAGCAATTGCTTTTAGGCAAATAGCTTGGGTTTTATTGACAATTGACCAATGTTGGTTGATGCTGCGATTTGAAATTTCCCTAATAAGGGATATGGAGGGTTGATAGTGCAAATGTAAATGCTCTTTGTTCATGATACGAGCATATAATTTATATTAGGTTTTGAAACAATTGAAATAAAATTATGGATTTACTTTATGTTTTCTTCATGTAGAGTAAATAACAGTGAATGAAACACATAAGCTGTTTAAACTTGATGAAAGTGTCAACTTGGGGATAGTTTTCCTTTCCAGTAGGCTCAAACTGTGTGCATCCTTTTGTGGCTTTGCAGAATTGCATCAAAGCAAACCCTAATGCTTTCTCTAAGGACATTTTGGAAGATGAAGAAGCAGAGAAGAAACAGCAAGAACAGGCATAGCCAGTGATATAAATTTAATATCAAAATTTTGTGTAAATTGATACTATATGAAATCTCAAATTTCTAACTACGTAGTAATGACTAATGATGTCAATTAAATAGATCATGATTTTTCAATTGAATTAAGAATAAATTCATCAAGACTTATTATAATTTTTGTATTTAAAATTGTTAAAATACTTAAAATTTAGACATACATGTGAATGAATAAGGTATTAAACCATAACTTCTTAATTATGTATTAGTGAATAAATTTAAATTTTAATTATAAGTTATTAAAGCCTAACCTGTAACCATTTTGTTTTATCTCTAATACTCTCATTTTTAATTTTCATGTTTTATGTTTTTTAATTATTTTATTAGAGTTATAAACCTAATTTTTGTAGAATTTAATATCTAAAATCTAAATTCCTATAAGAATATTGAACGAAATACTAAGATATA
>JANSVA010000216.1:38323006-38334667 GCA_025504915.1 Erythroxylum reticulatum
CAGTCTCGTCGCTCCATGACTAAGTCACAAGTCACAATCCGAGTTAGTATAAAACCTCGCTCATTTACCTACCTTCGCCCTACCTCGTCGAAGTTAAGCGTTTGTGCGCCTCATCGTGCTCTCATGCCTTCGCGCATCCTCGCAATTCTTATACACCTTTGCGCCTTCTCGCGCACTCTCGGGTCTTGCATGACTTAGTTTTCCAACTCTGCGCAGCCTCGCATCCGAATCTCCCATCTCGTCAAAGATTTCCACCAATGCGCACCTACGCGTGCCCACGCGTATCGAATCTCGCCTACTCTCGAGATCTTCGTCGATACTTCCCGCATCTCTCGCCTCTTTCGCAAGTTCCTCGGTTTTGCTCGCTAACTCGCAAGTCTTTGCCTTGTTCCTCGTCAACACGCCTTCCTCGTGCCAACTTACGTGTCAAACATCAGCCAAGGCTCGCCAATACTCCCACGATCCCGCCGACTGAACTTAGGGGTCTAACACCTAGTCCTTTTCCCACCTCAACCTTGATGGTCTCTTGAGCCTTGAAATTGAAATTCAAAATTCATACTTATAATTACAACTTTCTTTCTATAACGACACCATTCATTACTGCTTTCTTAAGTCGGACCAATCATGCAGGAGGTCCCATAGAACTTTAAATGGTCCGGCACGCGTGTGAGTGAAACCCTATAGTTTCTTTAACGGGTCAATACAAAATTTGAATAATAACAAAATTTTGCGTTTCTCTCTGTCTCCATGTGTGTGCAATTCAAGAAGACGACCTCAGCGTGACCACCACAACAACAACTGTCCTCCGACGTCGTTTCGCTTCGAAGCAGGATTGACAAGATCCACTCTTCAACTGATATCCGTATATCAATTTTGATTCCTAAATTGTAAGTTTTCCGATTCACAGATCGTCTCTCTTGTCCCAAATTCGATTTCTCCAGAAAATTCCGATCATTTCTTACCACTTTTGGTGAGTTTTGAATCGGTCCTTCCAGAAGGTTGTAGCTTGGAGCGTCGAAATTTGGGTTTCTCGGTGTTAGATTTGGAATCGGCATCTCAGTGATGCATTTGTGTTGAATCACTGAGAGGAGCCGAGATTTTGACTCTTGTATTGAAATTAGGGTTCCGGTGAAGGTTTTAAGTAGTTATAGGGTTTAGTATTTCAAGAGAAGAGCTGTATTTGGTCTATTGGGATTGAGAAGTGGACTTTGTGTTTTGATCTGATATTTTGAGGTGAGTTAAGGTTTATGATGGTAGATTGACAATGGTGAGGCTTTTGGGACTGGTTCGTGGAGAATCGGACCCGTCGCCACGTGAGATTGCTGCAAGGACTAACCTTACTGGTGAGTCCAGCGAGAATGGGTGGCTAATTAGGTTCTTTGACTCGGCATTTTTCTGCGAGTGGATTGCAGTGAGCTACCTTTATAAGCATGATCATGCTGGGGTACGAGATTATCTTTGCAATAGAATGTATACTTTGCCCTTGCCGGGCATTGAGAGCTATTTGTTCCAAATTTGCTATATGCTAATACACAAACCCAGCCCATCTTTAGACAAGTTTGTTATTGATATTTGCTCCAAGTCATTGAAGTTATCTCTCAAGGTGCATTGGTTCTTGTTGGCCGAACTTGAGGATTTTGATGACAATGAAGGGATTAGCAGGATTCAGGAGAAGTGCCAGATTGCAGCTACTCTCATGGGAGAGTGGCCACCGCTAATACGGTCCCATAATGAAGCTTCAAGTACTGGGAGTAAGAACCAGGTTTTGAATAAAATCCGGTCTTCAAAGCAGAAGTTGTTGTCATTGACATCATCCCCACCCTTGCAAAAGACTTTTTCATTCTCACCCTCATCAGGGAACAATTTGCAGGAGGATGGAAGTCCATTATCACCGGATGAGAATAAAATTTTCAAGAAGTTCATTCCAAGCCCAAAAGTTCGGGATGCATTATTGTTTAGAAAGTCAGTGGATAAAGATGAGGAGAGTGAGAAAGACGGGTTTTTTAGGAGGCTCTTAAAGGATAACAGTAAGGGTGATGACGAGGATTTGACGTCTAGTTCTGAAGGGTTCTTCAAGAGGCTGTTGAGGGATAGCAATAAAGGTGAGGATGAGGAGTTCACTTCCAGCTCAGATGGCTTTTTTAAAAGGCTTTTAAGGGATAATAGTAGAGGAGATGACGAAGAATTGGGATCGAGCTCAGAAGGGTTCTTCAAAAGATTATTTCGAGATAGTAAGGGTGATGGTGATGAAAAATTAGCTTCTAAATCACTGGAAGATGATGAAAAAGAGGGCTTCTTTAAGAAAATTTTCAAGGAGAAGTTTGAGGACAAGAAGGATGGGAAAGAGAGGAGTGAGGATGAGGAAAGAATTAATTCTGAAGGGAAACTTCCAAAGTCCGTGGACGAAGATGAGAAAGACGGTTTCTTCAGGAGGATTTTTAAAGATATGTTTGATGAGAAGAAAGATTCAATTGACAAAATTGATGAGGGGAATGCAAATGGTGAGGAAGGAGAACCTTCAGATTTCCCATTATTTCGAAGATTGTTCCGCGTGCACCCTGAAGATGTAAAAAGTACTGCAATAAACGAAAATAGTAACAGCAGCAGCTTGTTTGAGGGCAGTCCCGGGACGGAGAACTTTTTTCGCAAACTCTTCCGAGATCGCGATCGTTCTGTTGAAGACTCAGAATTGTTTGCTTCAAAGAAGAACAAAGAGGTACTTGTAATGAGTAATATTTATGACCTCTGTTTTTTCCTTTTAAAAGGAACCTTCATTTGCATGGCCCTTTCCTTTTGTCATTGATGTATGTGTGGTTTTTATTTGGCAGAAGCGTCCAGGTTCACCAAAGCAACAAAATGAAAAATCAAACGTGAAACCCCCACGTCCCAATAATACAGCATCACAATTCCGGAAAGGAGCTTATCATGAATCATTGGACTTTGTGCTTACACTATGTGAGACTTCATATGGCCTTGTAGATGTCTTTCCAGTCGAAGATCGCAAAAGTGCCCTTCGTGAGGTTATTCAATTAGTTTAAATTTGGCTATCCCTTATTTTTCACTTTCTGTGAGGCATATTGGTTATTATGTCAATATGCTTGGTGGTCTGTTTACACATCTGAAACACATAGAAACATGCACACAGACACACAAACTGACAGACTTATATGTTTCTATTTCTGCTTGAGCATTCAATTTTACATGCATGATCCTGCACACTATTTAATCTGCTGCACAAGTTCCTTCTAAAACATTTATTTCTTGGTTTTTCAGTCACTTGTGGAGATAAACAGGCGTTTAGCTGAAGCTCAAAATACTGGAGGTATTTGTTCTAATTAAGGTGGACTTTAATTGAAAGATGGATGTTCAAAAGCTAGAATACATTTGAAAATCAAGTTGCCTATAATAGCTTAACAAGTAAGCTCAAATGCATTGGGAGTGAGTAGCCACACAAATCTACAATTGATTTGCTGATGTTTTCATTTGGGAATTGGACCTATCTGATGGAGAGTAGTTTTTCTTTTGATCTTTATTTTTTGGTAGTGCAAGTAAACTTTTAGATTTTTCTAAGCTGTGAAAACTATTCTAGTAATGTGACTTCTGCAGCCATGTTGTTAACAGTAATTTATGTTCTTTCCCCTTTTAATTTTAAGAAATTTATTTGTACCTAAAGACACAGTTAGGGAAAAGAAAATTCGTAGTTAAACATAAAAGTTCATTTTCATATGTGTTAAAACTCAATGCCAGTTCTGCAATATACATTCCATTAGAGTTTTTTATATGTAAACAGTAAATTTATGTTGCTGTAGGAGTTTGCTTTCCCATGGGTAAGGGTATGTATTGTGTGGTTCATATACCAGAAGATGAAGCTCAGCTTATGAATTCAAGGGAGAAGGCACCTTATCTAATTTGTGTTGAAGTCTTGAAAATTGAAATGCCAAGGTAATTTTCTGTTAAATCTTGGGTGTTAATTAACACATAAATCAGCATTGACATAGATAACATTTTATGGTATATATTTAACGCCATTTTTATTTTCATTTTCAGCAATACAAGGGATACATCTGGCTCTCAAAAGCTTTCCAGAGGAGGAATACCTCTGGCTAATGGAGATGCATTTTTGCCAAAACCACCTCCATGGGCTTATCCTTTGTGGACTGTCCAGGAAGTGTATCGGAACAGTAGCGATAGGATGTCAATATCTACAGCTCAAGCCATTGACCAGGCAATGTCACATTCCTCGGGGGCTAAATTGAAAGTCGTTAATGTGAGCTTTTTTGTGGAGAAGCAATTTCTTGGGCAACCAATGAACACTGAAGCATCTGTTTTGCAATCTGGCTCTGGTAGTAGTAGTCAGCATCAAGGGACAGAACATGATAGTGATTTGGAATGGGTAAGAGTAGTGCTGACAGTAGATCCCAGAGTTAAGATGGAAGGCATTGGGGATCAAGAAGCATTACATCGTAAGGAGCATCGTCGGGTTCCAAGTACAATTGCCATAGAAGAAGTGAAGGTGGACCTTTGCTTGAATACACTGATTCTTATTATCTTTTTTATCAAAGAGGTTTTGGTAAAGTAACTGTCTTCTGCAGGCTGCAGCAGCCAAAGGAGAAGCACCTCCTGGGCTCCCTCTAAAAGGGGCAGGCCAAGATTCATCTGACACACAACCAAGGGTGAGCGTTCGTGCAAATAGAATGTCTATGTTCTCTGTTCCAGTGCAAAATGTTGGTTCTTTAAATGGTTTAATTTTCCAACAGGGTAATGGTGGTACTCCCAAGGCAACAGATCCCTTATGGGGTGAACTTTGGGACGTTAAAAAAGAGAGAATACGTAAAAATTCAATTTATGGAAAATTACCTGGTTGGGACCTGCGATCTGTAAGTTCTAGATTTTATATTTTTCTTTCTGGTTAGAAATGATAGTAGCTTGGTTTTATTTAACTATATTTTTGGAACATAGAAGTCTTTTAGTCATTATCTTTAGTGCTTGCATATTCTTATCTTATATTTATACTTTTGTAGTAGATGCTTTATATATGCCGGAATGATCATAGTGCAAACTGAACTGTTTGGATCCTGTAATATTGTCATATCAGTTCACTTGTTTATATTAGAATTTGAAACATCGCTGATTCCCAGTGATACATTGATGCATCTGCATATATGTTTAGTTCTTATCCTGTAGTTCTTAATCACTTGATGTGTTTACTCTAACCTCGAGGCCAATATGGAGTTGATCTTTCTACTGAAATTTACATAGTATATGTATGTTTATTTATGGAAGTTTCTATGTGCTTGGTTTCCACACAGGTTATTGTGAAGAGTGGTGATGATTGTAGGCAGGAGCATCTTGCGGTGCAACTAATTTCTCACTTTTATGGTAGGTGTTGTGAATATCTTTACAGCGATATCCTTACAGCGACCAGGCTGCAAATTTGGTGTTTGTAGTCCAAAGCAGCCAGTTATTCTTTGTTGTTTCTCTTTGCTGGCGGAGATGCAAAGAATTTTGTTCTTATTCTTTCCTATATTTTTAAGAAAAATATATAACATATTTTTCTGCCAAAACTGAATTTGATACACTCCCCAGTTGTCTTGAGAAGATAAATAAAACAAAAAACTTCCATTATGATCAGCAATCTGCAAACACAGTGACGGTTGCTAGAGCAGCACTTGTCAAATATTTGTTTGACTTCCATATTTTGAAGCTTTTGTCCCTCCTCTAGTAAGATATTGGATTCCCCCTTGTTCTTTTAGTTGACTCCTGCTTACAAAGTTACATCTGATGCCAGATATATTTCAAGAAGCTGGTCTCCCTCTCTGGTTACGTCCCTATGAAGTTTTGGTTACTTCTTCTTATACAGCTCTCATTGAAACAATCCCTGACACGGTAATAATATACAATTTTTGTTATCATGAGAAAATTGCATAGGAAAGTTAATTATAATGTTTCCTGGTTTTTAGGCCTCGCTTCATTCAATAAAAAGTAGATACCCCAACATCTCAAGTTTGCGTGATTTCTTTGTTGCCAAGTATGAAGAGAATTCCCAAAGTTTTAAGCTTGCACAGGTAATATACATGTCAAATGTTCTATTCTGTGTCAACGGCATTCTGGTTACTGATCCTTTTCTAAAGTAACAGACATTGATGATATATTTATTTCTCTATTTATTAGGATACCTTAGTCAGTAATTATATTTTCTTTTCAGAGGAACTTTGTTGAAAGTATGGCTGGATATTCTCTAGTGTGCTATCTTCTACAGGTATGGTGCCTTCTTCCTTCCCGGTCCTTTGACTCTAAATTGCTGATGACATTCATATATCAGCAACCACAGAAAAACTTATGCCTGGTCTTAGATCTGCTCTGAACCCCAGTTACAGTTTCTTGATGTAAATAGTCATCTAAAACATTTTAGTTTATTTTATTTGTATGAAGCAGGAGACTTTTCACAACCTTCTGTCATCTAAAGCATTGACCTGTTTCAGGGCTTCCTTGCTTGTATACACTTCATGATAAAATAAATGTTTTTAACTTCAGGTAAAGGATAGGCACAATGGAAACTTATTATTGGATGAAGATGGTCATATTATACACATTGATTTTGGCTTCATGCTCTCCAATTCACCTGGTGGTGTGAATTTTGAGAGTGCGCCATTTAAACTTACCAGAGAACTTCTTGAGGTGGGGTTTCACTTTTGTATCACGCCTTTGTTCAGACTTTACTGTTTCCCTTTGGTTGTTCCTTTTCAACCTCATTATCTGCAGATGTTTTAACATCTTCCTTGGTGTTCAATTTTGTTCGAATCCAATTGTAATTGGAATGTCTGCAATCATTGTAGGTCATGGATTCTGACGCTGAGGGAGTTCCAAGCGAGTTTTTCGACTATTTTAAAGTATCGATCGACTATTTTGTAGTTTTGTCATTCCTATTTTGCCCCACCCCTTGTCAGGACATTAACCGATGATTTTGCCATTTGTATCCAGGTTCTATGCATTCAGGGGTTCTTAACATGCCGTAAGCATGCAGAGCGAATCATTCTTCTTGTTGAGATGCTGCAGGTAACGTCATCAGTTTTGCTATTTGTAGCCTCTTTTCATGTTCTTGTCAAAGAGTGAGTAAAACAAGGGGACAAAAAGAGGGTGAATATGAATTGTCAGACTTGAAGACATTTATATTTCTCCATTAGGAATCTGTCTAGGAATTATAGGCAGTCTTTGGCCAACATAAATTACACCTTGCCACATTTGTGCCGAAATGTTACTTAGATGCACATGCTTTTGGACAGGATTCGGGCTTTCCTTGCTTCAAAGGTGGTCCGAGGACTATACAGAATCTAAGAAAAAGGTTCCATCTAAGTTTGACAGAAGAGGTAAATTTGAGATTTATTATCATACCAATTGGCTCAAGGCTATGCTGCTATTTATGTAACTATTTGTCTTGCTTTCTAGCAGCAATGTGTATCGTTGGTGCTTTCTCTGATCAGCAGCAGCTTAGATGCCTGGCGCACACGGCAATATGACTACTATCAGAGAGTTTTAAATGGAATATTGTGATGTTAGGTATGATTGGTTGTACAATTAACTCCTGAGCCAGTGCAGTGAAATATAGTGGTCAGAGTTGAATGTATCTGCACGGTAAGACTGCAATTGGCTCACTGCATCTTCATGTTGGGGAATTTGTTGGATATGAAACAGAATATTGGCAACAGTTTTGGCGTGTTCTCTCCGGTGTGAGGATTTTGTAATTTGTACCGGCTGAAATACTTTGTAGAGTCTAGCAGGCTGATCTTACTCGAACAAAGGATCCTTTTCCGTTCCTTCCCCTCGTCCGATAGGACTTTATTTGCTAGTGAGGAATTTAGCATCTACAAAAGAGATATGCTGTATACTTATGATCCATTTTCAGAAAGCAAATACTGTACAGGGTGATTGCTGTGGAAATAAGAGTGCAGAACGGGTATCGGGCCGTTTTCTGGTTTTCATTGCTACTACTGCATATGTCAGACTGGTTAGGTACCGGAAGCAACTTATGTTTGTGTGTACATCTACCTATTCCCAGCTCCTTCTTTATAATCAGATTGGACAAACTGTTTTCAGGCGGCCAGTTGTTCAGTTTCTGATCTGAAACCATTGTATGGAAAAATGCTCCCTCACCTATTCTTCCAAGAAGTGTATCAAAGTGATTGTGTTTACCAACTCTTTTGTTGGAAAACATTATACCAATAGATCAGGTCCTTTTTTTTTGGTTTGTTGTTTTCATACATCAGTGAAGGAATGTAGTGTGTAATTGGGTCTTAGTGGCATTGAATTATCATTTATTTTTTCTATTGATTGGATGGGTTTGAAGAACTTTATCTTGTAAGTGTGTTCTCTTTAAGTTTCTATGTTTTTCTTATTATCTTCTAGCTCTAAACTCCTAATAAAATCAATGATCAAAGAATTGAATTAATTTGGTCTGGTAAAAATTGGTTTCACTTTTTGTTTATGTGGTTTTCATTTTTTTATTTTTTCAAATAAAAACAAAATTTTTGTTCAATATCAATGTTTTTATATTTTTAATACTAGTATTTATTTTTTTAAGATATTAAATTTTAAATTTTGTTTTTATTTGATAGTTACAGTTTTTACAATTTTTGAAAATTGAAAATTGAAAAAACAAAAACAAAAGGCTCAAACAAATAGTTGTTTGTTTAATTTGAAAACAAAAACAAAAACAAAAAATTAAAATTAAAAATATTTATTTTAATAACTTTTATTATTAAAAAATAATCAATTTATTACTTAATCTGTTGAAACGTATAAATTAATCAATTTTGATAAATTATAATAAATTAATTTTTTATCTAACAAATTATTAATTAAATTCTAACTTCTTTTATAAGTTGAATTTTTAAATTTTTTATCTTTTTATTTTAGTTGTTTAATTTTTGATTCAAATTTTTAAATATTAAATAAAATTAGTTCTCTATGAACTAGAAATACGTTGTCCAGTGAAAGCTATCATTAAAAGAGTGATGAGCACTTATCTCTTTAATCTCTTTGTTTGTGGGAATAGCTAAATTAGTTCTATTAAAGTAGAGTTGACTAGAGCTTAACTACTCTAGTAACCTCTTCTATTAAAGTGGAGTCATAATGTTCTCTTAAATGAATATACTCGTGCTTAGGCGGGGGCTCGAGATTAACCTCATAAAAATCAACTATTCTTTAAAAAGTTATTATTATCTTTAATAGAAATTTAACTTTAGCCGGTTGTGCTCGAGAAACTATCGGTCCTAAGATTGGAGCTCGAAATTAACCTCGTGAAAACTAACTATTTCTTAAAAAGGTATTACCATTTTTAATAGAAATTTAACTTTAGCTGATCGTGTTGAAAAAACTATCGGTCTTAAGATTGGGGCTCGAGATTAACCTCATGAAAATCAACTATTCCTTAAAAAGGTATTACCATCTTTAATAGAAATTTAACTTTAGTCGGTCCTACTGCAGACAAAGGTGGTTCAGGACTTGCCTAACTAAATCTATCTTATTTGTTTAAAAAATTATAAAAATAATGTCATTTTTTTAAGTAACGATTGAATCATGACCGAGTCAAGTCGTGGCCTAATCAACCCTAATTAAAATTAGGCTGAATTAAATTTGACATCTCTACTTTTTGGATATGTTTATTGATTAATCAATCTCTTCTACTTTAATATTATCTAGGTTTTGTCGAATTTCTTGAAATTTCTATTCTTTATGCATTTTTTGCTTTTAATATTAGTTTTTTATTGTGTGATTTAAGGTTTAATGCTTCCTTTTTTGTTTGTTGTTTTCATACGACAGTGATAAATTTTGTTATATCCGGTGTTTAAAAAATTGGACTGAATATTAAACCAATAAAAAAATTAAGATTTAAAGATTTGACCAATATTTAACTATTATACAACTGGCATATAATAAATAAATAATAAAAGTAAAAATTATAAGTAAAAATATAATATAAAATAAAAATACATGGCCTATTAATATATAATAAATCCAATAATTTAGAACGATATTGAATCTAAAATAAAATTATAAATAATAATAAATTTATTTTATATTATAATTTATTTAAATTTAAATAATAAAAATAAATTTTGTATTTTATATTATTATTTAATTAAAGACTCATAAAACTTAGAAACATTTTAAAGAAAGTTGATTAAAATGACTTTACTTTATTCTATCTTCTTTTCTTAAATGTACCTTAAACATACTTTTTTATGGTTTAAATATTATTTTAACGCATTTTTAAATTATTTTGAACAAAATTACTTATATATACTAATTAATAATTTAAATTAGTTTTTAATAATAATAATTTAAAAGATTTCAATTAAAATATAAAGAGATAAATAAATAACCTAAATTTTGACAAATATAACTTATTAGTGAGATTAAATAAATTAAGTATTTTTAAGAATAAAGATAATAATTTATTTTTAAAATGGCATTGAATTATCATTTTTCTTTCTTTCTGTTGATTGGATATCTTGTAGCTGTGTTCTCTTTTAAGTTTCTATGTTTTTCTTTATTATCTTCTAACTCTAAAATCCTAATAAAATGAAATAATTAAAAAACTGAATTAATTTGGTTAGCTTAATAGTACAAATCTTGGATGTTCACTTTTGCTCTTTTTTTTAATTTTTAATTTTTATTTTCTTTCAAAAAAAACAAAATTTTGTTTGAATTTTAATATTGATGTAATTATTTTTTAACACTAATATTTATGTACTTTTAAGTTATTTAAATGTTATTAAATTTTATTGATAATTATTTAATTTAATCACAAAAATTAAATAAAATTATTAAGTAAAATAAAATTATTGAATTTTCAATAATTAGTTTTAATCAGTTAAATATAATATTAAATTAAATTATTTGTGGTTCTTATTAAAAGTTAATATTTTAAATGATTAATAATTTATATTTAATTGATAATAAATCATATTATAAAAATTGAAATACATAACTTTTTACTATTTTCGTAAATTTTAAAATCTAAAAGCACCAAAAGAGTGAAATGCACTTTGCTGCGAAAGCTATGATTAAAAGAGTGAGCGCTTATCTCTTTAATCTCTTTCTTTGTGGGGCTACCTAAATTAGTTCTATTAAAGTTTAGTTTACTAGAGCTTAACTACTCCAATAACTTGTTCTGTTAAAGTAGAGTTTGCACTAAAAACGTGAAAATTATAAAAAAGCTTATATTTTTTATCAAATAAAATAATCTTAATTTTAAGGATACTATTGCTCAAGAGAATGGTATTTTCTTATTTATTAAATGTATTATGTTTAATTAAAGTAAAGAAATATATAATTCTTATTTACACAAATTTCTAATGTATTGAGATATAAATTACTAATTTTCCTGAAATTATAACATCATTTTTTTGTTGCCCACGAGGTGTTCTAGGAGGGTTCCAACCAATATTATGAATACTGTACCGGACTTGGTATCGGATTGGGTTCTGGTACGGTACTATACCAGTACCGATTAATATCGGGTACCGTTTTGGGTAATTTTTTAAATTTACAAAATAGTCCCTAATTTTTTTAAAAATTACAAAATAATTTATTGTTGTATTATACAGTTGTTGTTTATTTAATTTAACTTTTTTATATCTTATCCATTTTTGTTTACAT
>JANSVA010000216.1:38342665-38355610 GCA_025504915.1 Erythroxylum reticulatum
ATTTTTTAATTATTAAATAAAATTACTTCTCCATCCAATAGAAATGCATTGCCCTGTGAAAGCTATCATTAAAAGAGAGATCACTTACCTTTTTTATCTCTTTCTTTGTGGGCAAGCTAAATTAGTTCTATTAAAATAGTCTTTAGTAGAGCTTAACTTCTTTAATAACTTGTTTTTATTAAAATAGAGTTCATCCAAGATTCTAAATTTAAAACTTTCTATACAAAAAATTTTCTCTTAAACTAAAATACCCGTAATTAAATGATAATTCGAGATTAACCTCATGAAAACCAACTATTATTCGTGAAGGTACTACCCTTTTTAATAGAACTTCATCTTTAGTCGACCGTGTTTGAGAAATTACTGGTTTCGTTTAATGGGTCGAAATTTTCCGGGTTATTTATTTATCCCTTAAACTAAACTTTTTCTTTTAAAGTAGAGTTACATATAAAGGTTGTCCCTTAAAAGGGTTCTCTTGAATTGAAATCAATGAATTAAACTTAATATAATTGAATTTGTATTTGAGAATAGAATCTATTGAATTGGAGTTGATTAACTAAAATTGGAATTAAGAAAGTATTATGTAAATTTCCACAAAATTTAAGGTGGAAAAATGTGAAAATTATAGAAGAGTTTATCATAATTATTAAAATTATAATAAATTAAAATTATTTTATAAAAATAGAATGTAAAAAAAGTAATATTAAAAATTAAGAAAAATGGAGAGGTCAAAGCCCATAAAACTACCTAGCCAATCAGAAGACAAAACTTCTTACGGAAGTTACCAATTATTTGTATTTTTTTAATTAGTCAGTGGCCGAAGTGTAAATTCATACCAATTTGAGGTTTAATTTTTTTAAAATTATTATTTTGTTTAAAAAAGTTGAGCTTAAGGTAAAACTCGATCTGGACAATTCAAAATTAGAACTAATTAAAAAAATTATTTTATATTTTTAATTTTTTAAAATTATTTTAAAAAATTTGCATGAGTCGATTTAAAACCAAAATTAATTTTTCTTATTTAATAAAAAATATTATTATTATCGTTCTAAAACAATTTATCTTGAACATTAAAATTATATAAAACAATTAAAATTAATTTACAAAATAAAATAGAAAAAGAATTGAAAAAACCAACCTCCTCGTCACTACCACCACTCCACTAGTGCTGAAGATAAGGATGAAGAATGTAAAAAGAAAAAAGGAATAATAAAAATTAAGAAAAGTGGAGAAGTCAAGTCTACAAGCCAATCAGAAGACAAAATTCGTAAGCAAGCTACCGATTAATTCCATTTTTTAAAATTTTAATTAAATAAATCGTCACAAAAATAGATTAAAAGGAAAATAAACAAAAACATGATACTCAAAAGAGTCAAGACTGAAGAGAATATAGAAAAGCAATCACTGAGCTTTGAGCTCTCCCTCTCTCGCTCACTCTTTCTATTTTCTGTGTACTGTTCTCTATCTCTCTTTCTTGGCGCTATCACTCTCTCTTCGTTCCCCGCGGCCTCCTCTCTTTTCGGGTATGGTTCTTGATTAATCAGTCTCTTGTGTTATCTGGGTTTTGTTGGGTTTTGTGAAATTTCTGTTCTTTGTGCATTTTTTTGCTTGTTTGTGTGATTTAAGGTTTAATGCTGTATTTGTTTTATTATTTTGATCTCTTTGTCTTTGATGTTGTTGGGTTTATGTTAAGATTGAATTTTTATGCTGAATGATCTCATGGTTTCAGACTTTTTGAGTCTCTACATCTTCATTTTTTTCTGAGTTTTTGTGTTTTGTTTGATTCAAAGTCGAATTCTTTGATGTTTTATTACTCTCTTATCATCTGGGTGTTGGTGCTTTTCTAAAGATAAAGAGATCATATATTTCGCCTTATTCGTGCCAGAATCTGTGTAAAGTTTATTGTCTTGTTCATATTTTTTTGTTAGTTTTTTGTGAGCTTAATGGTTTTCAAAACAGGGTATATCTCGGACGCCAAATGTCTTTTGATCCCCGCAAGAGAAAACCATCTTTTCTTTGCTGTCACTTCGGGATTTTGAGCAGGAGGAGGCTGTGGTGTTCTTGGAAGACCTTGTTCCGACGTGGGAATTGCGTCTGTTTCTCTTAAGTTCTTTATGTGGATTTTGATTACTCGTTAGTAAAGACGGGTAACAGCTGCATAACCCAGACCAACTTGAAACGAATCTCAGATTATTACAAAGTCATTTCTTCTTCTTCTTTTTGAGACATTTGTTCTATAGTGGGAGTTCCTGTTGTTTTTTCTTAGTGGGGAAAACAATGCTAATTCCTGGCTTCCGGTTTTATCCAACTGATGAGGAACTTGTTATGTACCATCTCAAGAATAAAGTCTTGGGAAAGAAACTTCTTCAAGTCATTGGAGAGATTTACATATACAGATATGCTCCATGGGATCTTCCTGATAGATCTTTACTGAGAACTGGTGATTTGAAGTGGTACTTCTTCTGCCCAATTAAAAAAAAAAATGCAGGTAGTGATAGAGTGAATCGATGTATGGATTTAGGTTATTGGACAACTAGTGGCAAGGATAAAAAGGTTCATCACAAATCTGTAGTTGTGGGTAAAATAAGAACTCTGATTTTCTACAAAGGTAAGTCACCAAATGGGGAACGTACAGATTGGGTAATGCATGAGTACAAACTTGAGGGAAAGGAGTGGGCTGAAAAAGGAATTGCTCAAGATATGTATGTGCTTTGTGCAATATTCAAGAAGGATGGACTAGGTCCGAAGAATGGTGCTCAATATGGAGCGCCATTTAAGGAAGAAGATTGGGATATTGAAGAGGAAGAAGAACCGGGAGACAGAGGACTTTTTTCCTCTATTGGTGCGTCCACTTTGGCCCTTGCAACTCAGGATAACCCAAGCACTTCTCATGTTCCATTCAACTATGCGCCTGAGAACATGTCCACTGGACAATCTACATCATGTCCACTGGAGACATGGCCACCTGTTCACCCTACTGTGGTCCCAGATACTAATGCCAGCACTGAGGCTTCTCAGATTGTGCCTGAGAATGATGATATTCCTGAAATGTTAGATATGTTCTTCGAAAAAAGCGAGTTCCTTGCTCAGAAATCTGAAAATAGTGATGTACTAATCTTTCCTACTCTTTTCTTATTGAGTATATCAATAGTTTCTTATTGATTACATCAATTTTAGTTGCCTGATCATTTTCGTTTTTTGGTTATCCATAAAAGTGTATTCTTTTATTCTGCTTCTTGGATGCTATTATTTCTATTGTCAGATTTGGTTCTTACAAGCTGCAACAATAATCACTAGTGTCTGCTTGTGGAAATTCAATTGCTATACTCATGTAAAACAACTTTCTATGATTCATTGCTCATTAGCTTAAACTGTTGGTGCCTTTTTGAGCATTTGAAAATGATCTTATAATCTGGTGAATATTAGACATTAAAGAAATTTTATGGATTCCTTTCATTTTGAATTACGTTTTTTTTTGCATTAAAGCAATTGATTTCATTCCTTATTTGCTCTACTTGGTAATGAAACTTTTCTTTGCTGCTCATTCTTATACAAACAGCCCATTTCTGCATTCCTCTGTTTATACCCTAACATGCTTTGACAATCTTAATTCTGCCTTTTCACGCTTACGTTTTCTTTGTGTGACATGTAATTTAGTGTTTTCCCTTTTTGCTCAAACAATCTATTGAGTTGCTCATTGGCTGTGGGTTTGCAGAGAGTAGATAGTCCCGTGGAAGGGGTTCAAACAGATAAATGTATTGATGGAAACAATTTTGACAATGACTTAGCCAATCTGGCAGTATTTGGTCAACCTGAAAGTAATGCCCTTCCTAGTGGTCTCCCTGCTGCTTTCTATGGGGATCAAACTTTCCCAGATGACAATTCACTTTATTGGGGGCCGATGGATCTTGATGTTCCACTGAATTGCTTGAGTGGATTAAATTCCATAGGTTTGCAGAGAGTAGATAGTCTCGTGGAAGGTTTTCAGACAGATAAATGTATTGATGGAAACAATTTTGACAATGACTTAGCCAATCTGGCAGAATTTTGTCAACCTGAAAATAATGCCCTCCCTGATGGTCTCCCTGCCGCTTTCTATGGAGATCAAACTTTCCCAGATGACAATTCACATTATTTGGAGCTGACAGATCTTGATGTTCCACTGAATTGCTTGGGTGGATTAAATTCCATAGGTTTGCAGAGAGTAGATAGTCCCGTGGAAGGTTTTCAGACAGATATATGTATTGATGGAAACAATTTTGACAATGACTTAGCCAATCTGGCAGAATTTTGTCAACCTGAAAGTAATGCCCTCCCTGCTGCTTTCTATGGAGATCAAACTTTCCCAGATGACAATTCACATTATTTGGAGCTGACGGATCTTGATGTTCCATTGAATTGCTTGGGTGGATTAAATTCCATAGGTTTGCAGAGAGTAGATAGTCCTGTGGAAGGGTTTCAGACAGATATATGTATTGATGGAAACGATTTTGACAATGACTTAGCCAATCTGGCAGGATTTGGTCAACCTGAAAGTAATGCCATTCCTGGTGGTCTCCCTGCTGCTTTCTGCGGGGATCAAACTTTCCCAGATGACAATTCACTTTATTTGGAACCGAGGGATCTTGATGTTCCACTGAATTGCTTGAGTGGATTAAATTCCATAGGTTTGCAGAGAGTAGATAGTCATGTGGAAGGTGTTCAGACAGATTACTGTATTGATGGATACGATGTTGATGGTGACTTAGGAGACTTAGCCAATCTGGCAGGATTTGATCAACTTGAAAGTAATGCCATTCCTGGTGGTTTCCCTACTGCTTTTTACGGGGAGCAAACTTTCCCAGAAGACAATTCACCTTATTTGGAGCTGATGGATCTTGATGTTCCACCGAATTGCTTGAATGGGGATAGTCCCGTGGAAGGTGTTTAGACAGATTACTGTATTGATGGAAACAATGTATATATCAACAACCATATCTACGAGTCAGAAAACTTCCAGCATCCCTCAAACTCATCAGATGTTCATATATCCAAAACTATGAGTCCGAAAACTTGTCAATCAGGTCATCAGACTCTACTCTAAGTTTCGATGCACATAAATGTAAGCTGATTAGTACTTCCCTTCCATCTAATTTTAAACACTTTTTTCTTTTTTCTTTATCCGTCTTATGCTTCTTATTTTGGCCTGTGAATGATACAGGAGTATGGTGATGCTGGAAATTTGCAAATAACTTTATAATTAGACAGTTGCCCCTGGTGTGGAGTCAAGAATGAGATTGTTTCCGCATTGGGAGCATTTGATCACAACATACCTAGACATTCGATGTGATGTTTTTGAATTTAGTCAAAGACTGCATTAGAAGCATTTGATCACAACATACCTAGACATTCGATATGATGTTTTACGTATCTTGAATTTAGTCAAAGACTGCATTGGAAACGTTTGATCACAACATACCTAGACATTTGATATGATGTTTTACGTATCTTGAATTTGGTCAAAGTATACAAGAAGGACAGAATCAAAGAAGATGCTGCAGTTTGTTGCTGCTGTTCCGTTTTTGTATTGCTGTCTAGCTGCCGTGATAATCCTGTTTGCTGTTTGGTAAACAGCAGAACAACAGAATATGTTAAGCTTTAGCTGCATTCAGATAAAGATACTGTTAAGGGACTAGTGTTTTCAAGATGGCTCATCCATGCATGTCAAGGCCAAGGTGATCCTGATGTGTACACTAGAGATGCCATGTTGATTTAGTCTTCATTCTGCAATCTTTTAGCAGAATTTAGTTTATGACATTAGTATGCAAGTGAGCATACACATGTATTGTCACATCTGGTGACTTGTTTATGCACCTAACATGTCAGCTTAGGTTGATCTGATCATGTAGGGCTTGTTGTAAATTAAGATTAAGATTATGTTAATGTAAGATAGAACTTTGGGGAAGTAAGATACTTCAGGACAATTTACGATGTACTTTCTGAAATAAGACACATCTGAGATTGTATTTATGTAGGAGTTGTTTAAGATTATGTTCATGTAAGATGAAACTTTTGGGAAGTAAGGTACTTCATGACAATGTACGATGTTCTTTCTGAAATAAGATACATCTGAGATTGTATTTATGTAGGAGTTGTTTCTGGTTATAATCTGACCAACCTTAGACTTTACCCTCCTAACCCAACATGATTGTCCTCTTCACACTAAACATGAATTGGCATCTCCACCACTATTTTGATTCCTCATTTTGTAATTTACTATAAGATGATTTATTAGTAAATAAAATACATAAACTTCCCTTATAATTTAAAAAACTTAGAAAAAATTTTAATTTTTAGTTTTTGTAAAACAATCTCTTTTTTTAAACTTTGATCAAATGCAAGAGGTATAAATGTAGCATTTATACTAATCATATGCTATTTATATTAAAATTTACCACAACTCTCAAACTAAAATTAAACTAATAAAATTAAACTTAAATTAATAATTCACTTTTAATTATTTTAATTAAGAATTTAAAATAAATTAAATTACTATATTGTTGACATTCATTTGACCTATATTTAATTGAAGTCAATAAATTAAACATAATATAATCATATTTGTATTTAAGTATTTAAACTCGATCGAATTTGAGTTGATAAACTTTTGAGACGGTAAATCAGAATTTGACTGAAATTTTTTTGTGTTTTTTTTTCTCTTTTTGATTAATTAATAAAATGTGTCTTTATATTTTATTTATATATATTTTAAATTTCCAAGAAATTACTATATAAATTTCCACATGATATAAGGGGAAAAATAGGGAAAATCCAAAAAAAAAATCCGTACGAAATGTTGCATCAAAACGTGTTTCTAGTATGACATTCAATCTTCTGATTTTCTGAAATTAAAAATAAAAAATGTTAATTGTCAAAAAAATGATTTATTTGATATTTGCATAATTTACTTTGGTTTTACTAAGTTTTCTATTTTAATAAAAATTATTATTAACATCATATTTATCATGACCATTCGAATTATAATAATTTAGAATTTATTTAAAATTATTTAAAGTCTTAATCTTTAAATTATTAAAATTAAATTAATAAAATATAAAAAAGAAAAAATATTATTAAAAATTAAGAAAAATGGGGAATTCCAAGTATGAAGCTATCTAGCCAATCAGAAGACAGAGTCTTATATAAGTCACCTATCAATTCCATTTTTTAAAATTTTAATTAAATAAAATGATTAAAAAATATATTAAAAGTAAAAACAAAAACAAAAGGAAAGAAACGTGACACTCAAGAGTCAAGAGTCAGGAGAGTATAGAAAAGCAAACATTGAGCTCTGGACTCTCTCCCTCACTCTCACTCTATTTTCTTTGTATTGCTCTCTCATTCTTGTAGCTCTCGCTATCTCTTCCTTCCCTGCAGCCTCCTCTTTTCCGGTATCATTCTTGATTAATCAGTCATTTCTATTTTGGTGTTTTCTGGGTTTTATTGGGATTTCTGAAATTTCTGTTATTTGTGCGTTTTTTGCTTTTGATATTAGCTTCTTTGTATGATCTAAGGTTTAATGCTTTCTGTGTTTTATTATTTTGATCTCTTTGTATTTGATATTGTTGGGTTTATGTCAAGATTGAATTTTTATGTTTAATGATCTCATGGTTTCAGACTTTTTGTGTTTCTACATGGTCTTTTTTTTTTCTGAGTTTTTGTGTTTTTTTTGCTTCAAAGTTGATTTCTCTAATGCTTTATTGCTCTCTTAATATCTAGGTATTGATGCTTTTCTAAAGATAACGCCTTATTCGTGCCAGAATTTGTGTAAAGTTTATTGTCTTGTTCATATTTTTGTTTTAGTTTTTTGTGAGCTTAATGATTTTTAAAACAGGGTATATCTCGGACACCAAATGTCTTTTGATCCCCACAAGAGAAGACCATCTTTTCTTTGGTGTCACTTCGAGTTTTTGAGCAGGAGGAGGCTGTGGTGTTCTTGGAAAACCTTGTTCCGACATTGGGCATGCGTTAAAAGAATAACAGATTGTGGATTTTGATTACTCGTTAGTAAAGAGGGAAAACAGCTGTATAACCCAGACCAACTTGAAACGAACCCCAGATTATTACAAAATCATTTCTTCTTGTTCTTTTTAAGACAATTATTCTATAGTGGGAGTTCCTGTTGTTTTTTCTTAGTGGGGAAAACAATGCTAATTCCTGGCTTCCGGTTTTATCCAACTGATGAGGAACTTGTTATGTACCATCTCAAGAATAAAGTCTTGGGAAAGAAACTTCTTCAAGTCATTGGAGAGATTTACATATACAGATATGCTCCATGGGATCTTCCTGATAGATCTTTACTGAGAACTGGTGATTTGAAGTGGTACTTCTTCTGCCCAATAGAAAAAAAAAGTGCAGGTAGTGTTAGAAGGAATCGATCTACGGATTTAGGTTTTTGGAAAACTAGTGGCAAGGATAGAAAGGTTCATCACAAATCTGTAGTTGTGGGTACAATAAGAACTCTGATTTTCCACAAAGGCAAGTTACCACATGGAGAACGCACAGATTGGGTTATGCATGAGTACAAACTTGAGGGAAAGGAGTGGGCTGAAAAAGGAATTGCTCAAGACATGTATGCGCTTTGTGTGATATTCAAGAAGGATGGACTAGGTCCGAACAGTGGTGCACAATATGGAGCGCCATTTAAGGAAGAAGATTGGGATAGTGAAGAGGAAGTAGAATTAGGAGACAGACATTTTCCCTCTATTGGTGCGTCCACTTTGGCCCTTTCAACCCAGGATAACCCAAGCACTTCTCATGTTCCATTCAACCATGCACCTGAGAACATGTCCGTTGGACAACCTACATCATGTCCACTGGAGACACTGCCACCTATTCACCGTACTGTGGTCCCAGATACTAATGCCGACGCTGAGGCTTCTCAGATTGTGCCTGAGAATGATGATATTCTTGAAATGTTAGATATGTTCTTCGAAGAAAGCGAGTTCCTTGCACAGGAACCTGAAAATAGTGATGTACTAATCTTTCCTACTCTTTTCTCTTGAACTAATGGTAGTCTGGAAGTTAGTTTCTTATTGATTACATCAATTTTGGTTGCCTGATCATTTTCATTTTTTGGTTATCCATAAAAGTGTATTCTTTTATTCTGCTTCTTGGATGTTATTATTTCTGTTGTCAGATTTGGTTCTTACAAGCTGCGACAATAATCACTAGTGTCTGCTTATGGAAATTCAATTGCTATATTCATGTAAAACAACTTTCTATTATCCATTGCTCATTAGCTTAAACTGTTGGTGCCTTTTTGAGCATTTGGAGATGATCTTATAATCTGGTGAATGTTAGATCTTAAAGAAATTTTATGGATTCCTTCCATTTTGAATTACTTTTTGTTTTGCATTAAAGCAATTGATTTCATTCCTTATTTGCTTAAACTTGGTAATGAAACTTTTCTTTGCTGCTCATTCTTATACAAACAGCCCATTCCTGCATTTCCCCTGTGTATACCCTAACATGCTTTGACAATCTTAATTCTGCCTTTTCACGCTTACATTTTTTTGTGTCACGTGTAATTTATTGTTTTCCCTTTTCACTTAAACAATCTACTGAGTAGCTCATTGGGTGTGCGTTTGCAGAGAGTAGATAGTCCCAACAAGGTGGAAGGTGTTCAGACAGATAACTGTATTGATGGAATCGATTTTTACGAAGACTTAGAAGACTTAGACAATCTGGCAGGATTTGATCAACCTGAAAGTAATGCCATCCCTAGTGGTCTCCCTGCTGCTTTCTGTGGGGAGCAAACTTTCCCAGATGCCAATTTACCTTATTTGGAGCTGAGGGATTTTGATGTTCCACTAAATTCCTTGGGTGGATTCGATTCCATCCAACAAATTGACAACAACACGGAGTATACCAACAACTGTAACTATGAGTCCGAAAACTTCCAGCATCCCTCAAACGCATCGAATGTTCATATATCCAAAACTATGAGTCCGAAAACTTGTCAATCAGGTCATTCAGACTCCGAATGACACTCCTCTTCAGTTTTGATGCGCATAAATGTAAGCTGATTAGAACTCCCTAGCATCTAAGTTTAAACACTTGTTATCTTTTTTCTGTATCCGTGTTATGCTTCTTATTTTGGCCTGTGAATGATGCAGGAGTATGCTGCTAAACAACTTTATAATTAGACAATTGCCCCTCGTGAGGCACCAGCAAGGAGACTGTTGTTGCATTGGGAGCATTTGATCGCAACTTACCTAGCCATTCTATATGATGTTTTATGTACCTTGAATTTAATTAAAGTACGATAAAATGGAATCTTGCAGATAAGGAACACTATTCGTTCCTCCCATACTCAAGATTTCGCGTCACTTCCACTGCAACTTTCCGGCAGGACACAATCAAAGAAGATGCTGCAGTTTATTGCTGCTATTTCATTCTGGTATTGCTGTCCAGCCATGGTCATGCCGTGATCACCCTGTTTGCTGTTTGGTAAACAGCAGAAAAACAAAATATGTTAAGCTTTAGCTCTTCAGAGCATTCAGCTAAAGATACTGAAGGGATTTGTGTTTTCAAGATGGCTCATTCATGCATGTCAAGGCTAAGGTAAACCTGATGTGTGTACTAGAGATGCCATGTTGATTCAGTCCTCATTCTGCAATCTATGAGCAGAATTTAGTTTGACATTAGTATGCAAGTTGGCATACACATGTATTGTCGCATCTAGTGACTTGTTTATGCACCTAACATGTCAGTTTAGGTTGATGATTTCCGCTGATCATGTAGGGCTTGTTGTAAATTAAGATTATGTTAATGTAAGGTTATGTTAATGTGAGATAAAACTTGGGAAGTAAGGTACTTCAGGACAATGTACGATGTTCTCTATGTAATAAGACCATAATCTGAGATTAGATTTGTGTAGTAGTTGTTTCTGGTTCTAATCTGACCAACTTAAACTTACCCTCCTAACCTCTTTTCTTAAAACTTTGATTACAAGATAACTTAATAATATAAATGTAAGATTTATACTAATAAAATGCCAATTTATATAAAAATTGAATACAATTTTTAAACTAATAAAAATTGACTTACTGCTTATTATAATAATTTTAAATTAATTTTAAATCAAATTAAAATAAAATAAAATACTATTGACATTTAATTGGTTCATATTTACTATCCATAAATTTCAAAAAAATTAAATACTAAAAATTCAATTTGTAAAATCTCCTAAATTATAAATAAAATTTACATCTTTTACCCTTTATTATAATCATTGTCTTCTAAAAATATATTTGCAAAATAATAAATCAAGAAAATTTAAGAAAATAGTAAGGTTTAAACTCTTAAACCTTCTTTCAAACTTCTCTATAGCCATCAAACCCTTTTGACAACACTTGAAGGAAAAACCAATATTATGAGGGTATAAAACAATGAGGAAGAACTAGAAAGGAGCAGTAACAATATCTCTCATGTCTTTAAGTCCATCATCCGTATAACCAAAGCTTCCAGCATCCTTCACATCCATGGCTGCTCCATTTCTCCTCTTCAAGCTCATCACTGGCTTTAAACCCTACGCACACTCGTACCATATTTATCTAATTAACTTGGATTGTTCCATAATCTTGTTTCATGTTCATGTCTTTTCTCCTAATCATGTATTTAATTAATATGAACAGAAGAAGAAAGAAAAGGGTTGATTCAACACCTAAAAGACAAGTTAAGATCTTTATTATGAAGCCATCTTCAAACATAAAATGATATGAAAAATATTAAAATATTTGCTTAAATTTCTTTAAAATTATATAAAAAAAGAAAAAAAGATAAATTCTGGATTTCAAAGTGTTGGAGCTTGCACGTACTTCTGTGAATATTCTCATGGCTTCTTCTATGCTTCTTGTATTCAACACGTACAAAGCTGCTTCCTGTTACATATTTTTCACATATAACATTTCTCGTAATTTAAAACCAAAAAAGGAAAAAAAATAATTTACCATACACAAAGGTTTTTTATTTAATAATTATAAAATTAATAGTTATTGCAATACGAAATGTAATTACTTAAGTTCATTTAAATCATCATGTAATCAAAAACCCTTTTTTCAAATATAACATTTCTCTTAATTTACAATCCAAATAAAAAAACAAAATTCACTAATTATAGCCATACACAAGCTCCTAATTTACAGATTAATATAAAGGACTGTAGTATAATTACGATTTTTAACTTATAAGGGTTATTATTAATTCAAATCATCATCTACTCAAAAACCCTTTTTTACATATAACATCTTTTCATAACTTACAAGCAAAAATAAAAAATAAAAATAAAAAAATAAGGTAATTCACCATACACAATTCTAAATTATCATCATCTACTCAAAACTTCTTCTTTCACATATCATATTTTTTTCATAACTAAAAAACAAAAAACAAAAGATGAACGAATGGAATTGATTAAAAATAAGACTGCGTATTATAGGATCGCTCAAGATCCTTCCTAGGTAGTGGTTGTTCTCGAAAATCTTTTTTTACATGACATTTTTTCATAGCTAACAAGTAAAAAAAAAAAAAATCAATACAATTCACCATACACAAGTTTTTAAGTTATAATTATATAAAAAAAACTAAATTATTATCATCTACTCAAAACCCTTTTCATATATGACATTTTTTCATAATTTACAAGCAAAAAAGAAACAAAAAGTGAACATAATTGTGAAATTGAGAAGAAATTGTTATAGTTATAAAATATTAAATTATTTAACCTTATTGCAATTATAACATATATACCAAACATGAACTTACCCTCGCATATTGGAGTTGATTTGTAGTAAGAGTTATTGGCTCGCTTTCTATAGAAGATTTACCATCGACTTTAACTATTGAAATACTTTCATCCTCCATCTTCATCCTTCAGAGATCAAGCAAAAGCAAAAGCAAAAG
>JANSVA010000216.1:38368925-38382583 GCA_025504915.1 Erythroxylum reticulatum
TCGTACCTACATGTCACTTTTGTTAGGTTATCGGGCATATAAGGCTGAAATGTTACAAGTTGTTATAAATAATGTTTCAAAGGAGTCAAAACTAAAAATCTAGATACTTTCTATTAAATTTGCAGCAGCAACACATGTTACCGAAACATACTTGGGTTAGAAAGGGTCAATTACAAGCACAAAGACATAGTGAAGGAAAAATAAGAAATTGTCTAAATGCACAGTTAGTTATTGCTTTGAAGAAATTATTCAGATTGAGGATAAGTCAATTGCTTCAGATAAAGAAATCAACCAGACAATTGATGACCAAGATACTGTGACGAGAAATAAACTCAGGTTTGAATTTCTTCGAGGGCACAGGAAATGTGTGCTTTACATTTTTTAAGTATAGTTTGATGTTGTTTGTTAAAAAAATAAATAAATAACAAAAAAGGGGGTTTGAAGGAGTTATTATCTAGGCTTTCTGAGCTTTTATTTATGGTTATTTTAAAGATTAAATTGATTAGTATGTGTTTGGAATTTTCTTTATTGTTGAAAGTAAATTTGATGTGAGAATAAGGCTTTCTTAGGTGATTTGAAAGTTTTGCTTATGAATGTTGATTTACGGAGTTATGTCAAGAAAAAGTTGATCTTGGTTGGAGAACTATAGGAAAATTTGAGTTTTCTATGATTCAAGTTTTATCTTGATTTCTCTATTTCGTGGGTTGTATGAATTTGGGCAATTTGCATTAGTATGGTTTATGTGAGGAGGAGATCGATTAAGTTTGATTATGATGAATGCATTTTTTGGGTTTTTGAATTTGATCAGTCGTATGCGAATGACTTTGATGTTAGTACTAATATATTGGCTAGTGTTTTGATTGGTGGTAAATTGTCATTTTGACATGCTTATGATTCTTCTATTAGACCTATTGCTGATTTTTATGCTTCTTTATTCGCTAAGATTGATCGCATTAAAGGTATTTTTGTTTTGACATTGTTTTGTCCCAAGGGGAAGATATCAAATTTTTTTAGTAACTGTTCAATTTAGGGGGAGATTTTAAAGTATTTTCGTGGCTATTAACCTTACTTTTTGACATTTTTTTATCTTAAGGGGGAAAATTTTGGATGATTGGATAATTATTTATTATTGTTTCTTTTTATGTTTCTTGAACTTGAAGAATTTGATAGATGTTCTTTGAAACTTGATGTTGGATTAAGGGAGAGTATTGTGACTTCAATATTTATATATTCAATTATGTTACTTAGGGGAATTTTCTTTTTTGTGACAAAAATGTCAAAAAGGATGAGATTGTTAAGATATTTATTACATATCTCATTATTTAATTTTGGCATTTTTATTATTGGATCTTCAAGATACTAATTAAAAATTTAAATTAAGATGAGATGTAACTAAGCAATTACTTCTTATTTGAATTAAATTTTTGGATAAGGGTTAAAGTGACAAAGAAGTCTATCTTTAATGGAACTGTATTTGGATTACGTTTGTTTATTGAAAAATATTGTGAGAATGCTGCATATGGTCTCGTGTGAATGTGTAGATCACGTTGTAGTAGAGTGCAGAATATTGCAAGGTAGCGGCAAATTAGGTATGTGTGACTCCCTAAGTGCGTGACTTCTTGGCTGTATCGTTTTTGGTTGGCTATGTGTAGTGTGCGTGAACAACTCCATCTTGGGTAGCAATGATTGTCAATGATTTTCTTGTGGGCTGCGTATACTTTGATTGATGAATATGTTAACGAATGCAACTGTGGCTTTATGTTAATGTTTATGTGAATCAGCTAGTGTCACCGGTGAACAACTGTCAGATTAATCTTCGGAAGAGCTGAAAATATTGGGAAGTTGTTATTTGTTTCTTTCTCAAGTGTTTTCATTTAAGTTGAATTTTGTTTAATCACTTGAGTTGTTTATTTATTGTTTTTTTGTTAAAAGATTGTTGAAAAATTCTCTGTTGAGGTTAACACGAGTCGTTCATGTTATTGGGTGAGAAATTCTTTCACGGGTTGTGAGGACGAGAGATAGTGTCAAGAGTTGAGTGATGTTGGTTTAGTAAAATCTTGTATAAAACTATTGTCGTTAGTAAACAAATTAAGCTAGGTAAAGGTCCTGTAGATGTAGATAAGATGCGTCGAATTGCGTTACCAAATTTTAGTGATGATTTATATTTGTGCATTTTTTATAGTTTTTGATTATGCTAGAAACGAAAGTGATAAATCGAAGATTCTGCGAAACTAATACAATCCTTCGAATTTTCAACTTCAATTCAAACACAAACTTTTCTTCTACATAGGAAGTAATTTCAAATACCAAATTTATCAGCTTACAACACAGAAAAGAACAGAAAATGATGGTGTTTAATTACAATCTCAAATGTGAAAACTTACAATGGATCAAGTCGGGCTCGGACTTAAACTTTAAAGTTGAAACTAAATTTGATTGAATATAAAATTTTGAATCCGATTAAATTTAGTTTAACTCAGTGATCCCAAATTGAATTAGTTCATATTTAACTAATTTATCATAATTAATTCAGTCCAAAATAAACACCAACTTATTTAAATTAGATTAGTCTATTAACTTGGACCGTACTAGATAGGATTAATATTTGATGTAACATATCATCTTTACATAAAATTAATAATATTTATTACTAAAATTGACATTTTTAGTTCAACAAAAATTTAATATATTAAAATTTAAGTTAGACTCAAGTTTCTCGAAAGGTCAGTTCGATCCTGCCGTCCATAATTAGTTAAACAAGAAGAACATTTAATACTATGTATAATGCATTTACTGACTTAGTTGATGGCATTTAATAGGTTGATTCACGCAGCTACCAGTTTGATTTGGTCACACGTGTTGTTTCCTGATGTTAAGACAAGTCTTGTACCTCAAAGTTGCATCGCGTTTTGGTTTCCAAAGTTTGATCAAGTCAACTTCCTTTCTAGAAACTAAACAAACGCTGACTGGGCACGTGATGGAGTCACCGTTCCTGTCACGAGTTCCCTCGCTGTTCTGTCTGTGACATGGTCAATGAACTTGTCTTAAAGAGTATGACAAGACTTGGAATTTGATTGAAGCTCCCTGTTGAATCAAGTGATTGAAGAAGTACCAAGTCTGCAGAATTTCTCTCACTTCCACGATACATACCGGAAAAATCGAAATCTTCCCAATCTGGTATCTCGGAGAATATAGAATTTCTTTTTTAATAATAATGACTACTGAAGACTACCGAACGTTGGTCATCAGAAATTGTCCATGCCTAGCATTGACAAGTTGGCAAAACAAGCTACTGGCAGAAAGAACAAGCCAACAGGCTGTAAGCGAGTGACCAAAGACACAAGAAAATGATAAGAGGACGCTGTTTCACATTAAAGTGGTGGAACCACTTCATCCTGTGACACCAAATTCATTGACATTATCTATCTAACCGCCACCAAAACAAGAAAAAGTTGGAAGCCTACACGCTTTTGAGCGTGGAGTGTAATGTGCAACAACCGTCAACTTCCTCCAATGGAGTCACTTCACGTCAATAGTTTATGCAAAACCCACCAATATTTGATTCAGTTCTAGAATTGTATCTTTCTATGTCAAAATTCGTACTTGGCACGAACTGAGCAGAGGGTATGGAAGAAGCATCAAAATCAATACTTTTACTACCAGGGTAAAGTTACTGTTGGCATCACAAAGGATGAATATTACAAATGCAGCGACCCAGTAATTTACAATAATCAAGAAGAGACTATCACAGAGATCAATACATTCAGGATTTTTTCCTCATGCATCAAACTATTCTTGGCCCTTTTTGCTGCCTATTATCAACATCCAGTATTCTTCTCTAGATTTATCACCAGCTTCGTTAAATGAAAAATGGCCATGAGTGCCACGCCGGTATCACGTTCCAGGAACTATGATCAATGTTTCGCATTGGTATTTACCTTCTCTCAAATGCGTCTTGATTTTGGGGATGCACCTAGTGCTTGAGCCTTCATCAAAGAGGGTTCAAAGATGGGACTGTATGTTGTGCTCGGTCTTGTTGGATACAATGAGTAGTCGTTTACTGTATAACCACTTTGTCCTACCAAAGCATAGGTTGGGTGAGGAGGTGAAAGATAACAACTCTTGTGTGCTGGTCCATATTGGCGTAATGGACTAGAGCAAGGAGACACCGGCAAAGAGGAGGCGATCATTTTGCCATCATCCCTGCATACAGAAGCAGGACATTTGGACCGATATAGCTCTCATGCATACCCAAAGGCTTAACTGGCAAGAAGTTATTACCTCTTCAATGCTCTTGCATTAGCAGCTCGCAGGTTAATTGCATGATCTGCATCGTTCAAATTAGCATTTGATCTGTTGGCATTAAGTTCTAGCACTGGCTGCTCAGGAAGAAGTAAAATTGAGCAATTAAGTGGCATCCAAACTTTTCACAAATGAACTATGAAAACTGAATAGGTTATAGTAAGACACAACAGGAATAAAGTGCAAATTGCTTTCAAAGTTCTCAAAATTCATCAAATAAGCCCTTGAAATTTGATAGCCACAACATTTTAGATAACAATTCACTTAAATTCATAGTATAGTAGCCCTCATCTATCAACTGAAATGAAATGGTTGCATGGTCTGTTAATAGATCTTTAGTAGGTCACATGCCACAAAACCATGGTATTGCAGCTGCTTTTTATGCTGGAGGTACTACAATTCGAGTCAATTATCTTACAGCACTTTCATGAGAAATTTGATCCAAATATAAAGAAAAGGTATATCTGAAAATAATTAATTGTTCATAAACTTATTTCATGTCCAAATGAATGCCTGTTTGAAAGCCAACACACACAAAAGATTGGCGGAAGTTAAACAGGAAGATGCAAATTTTAAACATCTTTGGAAATAAACTCTAAGAGTCTGGAGAGGCACAATGATGTATTTTATGAATCGTCTTCCTCCAATCAAATGCTCTTATCAATTTCTAATATCCAGAAGAAGAAATTCACACACCACGCAAAACAAAAGTAATTTGAAATTTAATAGAAGGTTAGGAATCATTAATTATACCGGAGTGCGGCTTCCATCAAAGGAATAGGGAACTGGATCCCGAATTATGTTGATGTCAGAAAATCTCAATGCTGGTTGCTCCCGAATAAATGGGTGCTCTAACAACCTTACAGCTGAAGGGCGTGCTGATGGATCTCGTTGCAAACATAGTCTTACAAAGTTCTTTGCATTATTAGAAAGATGCTCAGGTATATCCGGCATATCTTTACTGTTTCCAATTTTAAATATTGCTGCCACCTGTTGAATTAAATCTAAATGAGAACATTTCAAATATAAGAATGCTGTCAAATATGGGGAAATTTTTTCTTTTGTTTTTTTTTTCTCATTTACATTCAACTCACTTTGAGCCAAATGTGCATGATTCTCATACTTGTGCACCAACACAGATTTAAGTCCCAGTAAATGAGGTGGAAATCCTACCCCATTACCACCAAACTAAACCGCTACTTGTTAAGACAAGCATATTTCTACCAATGTTATTTGGTGATAACAGAAACGCACCCCTTCAAATTGGCTCCAAGGTGGCTTGGACGTAGCCATTTCAAGAATCGTACATCCCAAGCTCCATATATCCACAGAAAGACTGTATCCATTTGTATTCATTACAACCTAGGATCAGAGTTCAAAGAAAAAAGAATGCAAGGTAATTAATTCCTGACGAAACACCAAACATGGATTAGGGATCAGGAAGCTAAAACAAAGAAAAATAGGAATGATTTTGATTAAGGAAAAGGAGTTGAAGTTTACTTTCCTTCTCAAAAAGATTGTAAGAAAGCATGAGATAAGAGGGTAAAAGTACCTCAGGTGCCATCCAATAAGGACTTCCCTTGAAGGAAAGCATTGAAGAACAATTGGCAATCTGGTTGAACAAAAAAATGAAGAAATTTTAATCATAACCCATGATGAATCGATAGGGGTAATATGGTAAATTGAATGTTTATCATGACATGGCATCCTTTAGTTATTAAGTTACACAGCCAAGTTAATTGAATTGAATAGAATTACAAAATCAACATAAAATGAAAGGATAGTTGCAGCAACCATAATTTAAACAAACAGGAAAAGGAACAAGATCTTTAATCACCGTCAGGAATTATCATCCAAATAACACCATTTCCTTAGACTTAGCCACTTTGAACTTTATCATTTGAATAAGTTGACAATTATGTGAAATTTTCTTGCAGGTGTTTAAACATAAATTAGTTATGTCATATGGCTGAGATGGGACATACATGTTTAGCCATGCCAAAGTCTGCCAACTTGATTTCACCATTAGGGTCTACTAATATGTTGGCACCTTTAATATCCCTGCCAGAAGAAAGGAATGCATAAATTAGAACAATGCCGGAAGATGTTATTTTAGATACAAATTAACATCCATAGCCTATACCACCCTAAATATACCTGTGTACAGTATCTCTTGCATGTAAATAGGCAAGCCCCGAAAGAATCTGCCTGGTATAGTTTTGAATAACAGGTTCCCTAAAGGGGCCATAATCTTGTAGTAATTTGTGAATTGAGCCACCAGAGACATACTCTAAATAAACTGAAAGTGTTTCTTCACTCTGAGAATATGGCAAACCAAAATGGTCTCAAAATCAGATTCTAAAATTTGAAATCACTTGGATTGAGCAGAGATTGAGCTTAGAATGTCAAAACAATCATTTTTCCATAGTAAATGACTGATCCTTCAACTAGTAAGGTAACTCGTACCAGTTCGCTTCCAAAATATCGAACAATATTTTGATGTGAAAGTTGATTGAGCAAATTTATTTCCTGTTGACAAAGAGAAGCAGTAGAACAATGCATCAACATGAAGCAAATCCAAAGGAAACACAGGAATTATTAATGGCTCGCTATTAAAAGGATCGACTTCAAATTCAATTCTTCGTTCATTGAGTCGAGTTGGTAACAGAAATTAATTACCTGATTTAGTTGCTTAAGACACTCTTTCGAAGAATGATCATCAGAAACAACCTTGACTTCCTTTATTGCGCACATTTGTCCACCCTCACTATTCACAAAGCAATAAGAATATTAGGACTACTGAGTAAAATATGCATACACATATTAATAGACTTCTAAAAGTGTCATTCTACTCCTTCAATCTTTTCATTAGTTTCCGATAGTCTCTTAAAAATTTGTAAAATCATTCAGATGGGAATTCTTCTTGTTATAGAAAAGCTAAACCTTGTCCAAAGTTGTCACAGCACATCTCAGTCAAAATAAGCATCAAAATGCCTATTCACCTGTTGAAACCAAGATAGACATGCCCAAATGTTCCCCTGCCAAGAAGCTTTCCCTTTTTCCATTTAGACAATGTAGCTGGACCGTTTTCACTCGCTCCATTTCCTCTACAACTAGTAAAGGAAGGAGGGCTTGTAGGCGAACCAGGTGGGAGAGGTAGAGGATGACCTTGGTTCTTCCCATCCCCAGAAGGAGAGTCTAAACTCGTACTGCCAAATCGTGGATGCAGAGGTGATGTTGGTCTACTTGCTCCTCTGGAACCAGGAACAGGACTTCTTGATCCAGGAGCAGGGCTTCTGGAACCTGGACGAGGACTCTTAGCTCCATTATTGAGCGTCATTTCACCAAGTCGTCTAGGTTCACGAGATAATCTGCGTTTCAGTCAATATGTACAGTTTAGAACCAACATAACCTTTCTCAAATGCTCAAGCGGAATAACCAGTTATAACTGAAATAAGTATCTGCTATCCGAGTAATCTGGCAACTAATAGCTTATACCTAACTCCATCATGTAAAGGTATCTGAATAATCAGGATAACCCTCTCTAATCACAAGCAGACATGTTAAAACAAAGAACTAAATCCACATGAATCATGTTCCTGCCACAAATTCAGAGCAGAAACTGGAAATTGATAGACAGGAGCAGAGAAACAAAGTATTGGATAGGACACAAACGTAAAACTGTGTCAGAAAATAGAACAGACAGCAAGACAGCAGAACATTCAGCTCTGACACAGATTAAATAGATAGCGAAATAAAAAAAAGTCTTTTTTAATCTTTTTCTTCCATGAAGGCTCTGCAACAATTCAGAAACATGAAAACCTTTTACGAAATGAAATTATTCTATTTTATGACACTCCTGTGTCGGAAAAAAAAAAAGGTACACGTATGAACTTCTGAAATTACATCTCATAAAAATATCAACAGAAAAACGATGACCACCTACCTGTAACCCCCAAAATGAATACCATGATGATCAGTATTCCCAATCCCATAATCCTCCCCATTAGACCCGGAAGAGCTGACACTAGAAGCCGAACCTGAAGCGGACCCAGATCCCAAATCGATCCCAACAACAGTACCATGATCACTGACCGACGGTTTGGGAAGAGGAAGGCGTATCTTTTCAGCAGAGTCCGAGTCAAAACCCGAGAACCCGGAAGACCCGGTAGTAAAATCCTTGCTTCCACGTGGAGAGGTCCGAGTCAGAGCCGCCTCATCAAAGCTCTTGAACTTGTTTCTTGAGCTCTTTTTCTTGCTCACATCGTTGCTGCTGTTGTTGTTGTTGCTTCTCTCTTGACTCTCCTCTTTGCTCCTTCCGGACTTTTTCCCCCACCAAGCAGGCATGGAATCAAACTGAGACCAAGAACCCACCTCAACAACAACCAGAGGATGAGAAAGATAAAATCTTTTATGTGTGTACACGGAAGACTTCAACCAAAGATTCAAGCTTTTGGACAACGAAGAAAGCAGATACAGAGAGAGAAAAAAACAAAAGGAAGGAGAGAGGAAATGAGTAGAAGAAAAAAAAAGACGACTTTCTAATTTCTTTCTTCTTCTTTTTAAATATAATAATTTAATTAACAAAAAGTGGGACCCACAATTGGACACAGCTATGTAGAGATAGAGAGAGAGAGAGCTTTATACTTTGGGGGACGGCAGGCGGTGGCTGGATAAAGTAGAAAGCGTGACGTGGCATTTCTCTATTTTTTCCGTCAAATATCTTTTAAAATAATAAATATTATATATTTTGATTGAGAAAGATGAAGGGGGCAAGTATGTGACTTGTGGGCTTACGTGTGTGTTTTAATAAATTAATTAAACATTTAAGAATTAAATTGTGATTGGATGGATGTTTTAGGTGTAGTTGGTTAAGATTAGTCCCATGCATATATAAATATATTAATTTAAAAATTAAAAAATTACAAAGAATCTATAGGGATGATTTTGTTGCGTTGGATATATATTATTTAATACCATCGAATATCATTAAATTTTAAATTTTGAGTTTGGGGTTTGATTAATATTTAAAAGCCTGTGAATTCAATTTTTATTAATATTTAAATTACCAATTGGCGAATCCTAATACATAAGACTTTTGATAATGAAAACGATTAGGAAAGGTATTAATGTATGCAGTCATCTCTTTGCATTTTATAAAGAGATTGTTTATGTGAAATGAACCTGACATTTCTAATCATAAATGAATAATCTTACTATTTTGTATTAAATAAATTTTAAAATTTTAATTGCTAATTTTTGTATGTATAAAGTATGTCACTTGATGCATGCAATAATAGGTAAATTATATGTTTTGAATATAAATAATACTTTTAGACTAATTTAATTTGAATTAATAAATATTTATATGAAGTTGAATTTAAGAAGTTTGGCTTCAACGATTTTAAATTGATTTGGATAAACAACATTTTCTTGTTAAGTTTTGTACCGTCGTTTTTTTTTATCAAATTATATCTAATCGAGAATTAAACTAAGCTTAAATCAAATAAAAATTTGAACCGGACCAACCAAATATCATTATTCAGGTGTTAACAATAACGATAATAACGACAATCTAATAAAAAATTCGACTAAATATTGAATCTAAACAAGTTCGCTATACGTAACCTTACTTTTAAGTAATAGAGAGATTGTTTATACATTTTTTGTGTATTAATGCTTCAAAATTAAATGAATAATTAACTTTATTAATAGATCTTATCAAACAATATTATTTTAACTATTTGATTTAAATTCAATTTGATCATTAAATTAAGGTATAATTAATTTAAAATTTGTATTTAATTTGATTTATTATTACTTTTAACACATTAAAAGCTATAAATTAACTAATTTAATAAGCATCAAGAATTATTGTTCTCAATCAATTTACACTTTGTATAAAATATTTTGAGCCAATTACAAAGCATACTAGTGAACCCGTAACCAACCTCTCACTCTCAGACATGAGAGCGATTTGGAGAGTGGTCCACCTCAAAAAAGCAATTATTATATTATTGAAGTAGGAGTAATTATTTATTTGGTATATTTATATTAATCTATTTGATTATGTATTTTATTTAATGTATACTCAAAAAGTGCGGTGATTGTGTGTACAGGAATATACGGTTGCTTGAGTGGAGACTAATGTACGTCATTAGGCGTGTAAATCATTACGACGTCATTTATACACATACACGTCACTTTCATACGCGTTGATCAAGGGGATCTTTTTTTAATTAAAAAATATGAAAATAAAGGAGAATTAATTAAGTTCATATCATAATAAATATTTAATAAATCATATATTATAATTAATGGTAATTATAATATATGATTTAAGTAATGCTGATATTTCAGACCTGAGTTTAAATAAAGCGAGTATTTTTCAAGAAAGTTTATAATTGTATTTGATTCAAATTAGATTAGTTAGTATTTAATTATGACTCTATTTGTATTTGTATTTTATTATTTTAATATGTATACAAATTTTATATTTTATTTTATTTTTTCTTTATATTTTACAGCATGACCAAATAAAATAGATGATTAAAAAACTTAATCACACAAACCTTAATTGTTTAATTTTTCAGTTCGATTTTTAACTTTTTGGTGAGATTTATTTCAATAACTCTTATTGTTTAAATCAATCAATTTATTAATTAATGGTGAATTTCATAAATAAATAAATTTTACAAATTAAAATAAATAAATAAAATTTATATAACATTATTTTTTTCAATTAAATTTCAAATTCTTTGATAGGTAAATACAATCTTTTTCAATTATATTTCAAATTATATAATTTTAATCACGATCTGATACCGGTTGAATCATCTAAACTTTAAACATCTTGTCTTACCTGTTTAACTTTTGATCCAATTTTTAAAAATATTGAATAATACACACTGTATCATATAAAAAAATAAAGAGGTTATCTTTATAACATAAACATTATAAATTATAATAAGCAATAAATGATATTCTTTGTGATTATGCTAAATGTTGTTTTAATTTGTGAGTTTAGTTTTGCATTTGCTTAGATTCATTAAATGCAATTATTATTCCTAATTTTGGTTGATTAAACAACATTTCTTAAAATAAGTGCACAAAAAAGTAATTTAAACACATTTAAGAATCGGCATAATTGGTAACTTTTTATTTCACATTAATAACAATTATTATTAATCTATTAGTTATTGGTAAGAATTTACACATTAAACCCGTTTAGAGGGATTTTTATTAATTTATTATTAATGGTATAGTAATAATTATTAAAATAATTCATGTATCAAAAGATAAAATAATTATTGGTAAATTTATTACTTATTGCTAAAAAAAAAAGGAGATACACCCTAATTTCCTAATTAAATAAAAGATATGGAAGTCCCGAATTGCTATGCCCGCTATGTCTTTAAAATCTTAATCATCCGACTTATTGTAATGAATGACTAAGATTTATTTAGATACATCGGACACAACAATTCGAGAACAACAAATTTATTTCAAGCCGACCCCATTAATTTTAACAACTAAATAACTAATAAAACAAATTATTATTGTATTCAAATCTCCAATGGTCCCATCGACCTTATATTATTATTATCATGAAATTTAAATTTTGATGTGACAGTCCAATAATAGAAACGTATAGGTTGGTTCACGAACACCCAAACCCTTTTTCTTATCATCACATAAACATAACGTTGTATATATATATATATTTTTCACGTAGATGGAATTATATAAATAAAGTCACGAGGATACTGATTAATATAAATTTCATATTTTAAATAAATTATTAAACAAATTAATAATAAAAAGTAATAAATTCAATTTGTTGTTTTTTGAAATTTTCACTTGTCTTTATTTTATAAAATTAATAAAATAAAATAACTGTAATTTAAAATATTAATAACAATTCAATTACTTCTGAAATTAGATTAAGTTGAATTATTAAAATTTTAACTAAATTTAAGTTATAATGGATAGAACTGCTTATATAATTAAATTATGAAATTTTATTTTTAATATAATTAACTAAAATAACATCATTTTGACTACAATTTGGGTTAAAAATGGGCTTGAAATATTGGCTATAACTATAATTTTATCCATATTAAAATACCATATATAATTACTAATTAAAAATTTAACCGATTCAACCAATTCAACTATAAAAATTTGAAATATTATAATTTTTAAGTTCAATTTTCAACTTTAATTCTCGATTTATTCAAAAATCAATCATTTAATTAATTAAATAGATCAATTTTATAAATTAATAATTTGTTATTAACTAAAATATCTTCTTTAGTTAAATTTAAATTTAAATTTTTTCAATAAATAACAACAATCACTTTTAATCATATTTTTAAATCTTTAATTTTATTCAATTTTTAGCAGTTTTACAACGTCTAATACTAATTAAAAATTTTTAAACTCTAAATTCTCTATCTTGCCGTTTTAACTTTGTATATAACACCATAACTTAAAACATAAGATATGAAGAATATTGTGTAGAAGGATCATGTTTGAGTTTGATGTCAACTTAGCATGTGATTTTCATAAAGTCGTTATCAAATCTTTAAATTGTTTATATTACTTTTTTATAAGATATTTATAATTGCTACTTCGTCGAAACTGTTTTTATGTATTTAGTAAGTCCGCAAATCTTGAAGTCAAAAATGTTCTATTCCTCCTCGTTGGATCTCTCAATTTGATATGTAGAACTAAGAGAGGAAACAAACTCATGTAATTAAAACGTGTGTGATTGAATAAAAAATTAGCATTTATATTACAATACCTTATCTTATCTATACATTAGGCGTCGGATTAAGTTTAGTTCAAATCAAATTTGGTAAGTTATTATAATCCAATGAAGAAAAAGATTAAATTAGTTTAATCTGCTGTCATTGCATGATTAAAATGTTTAGTTGCATGGATAAATTGCATGGTAATATATCAAATGCTTTACGATGCAAACTTGAAATCTTACATATAGGGTTAAATTGGATTCACTGTCAAGTCATTTCATGAGTTAATTTAGTGATGGTAATTATTAGATATGAAGTTAATTAATGATCAAAATCATGCTCATAACGTTGGTAAGTTGTTTTTGAAGAAGGTACAAAAATAGAGGAAACAGGCAAAGTAAAAATTTAACTGAAAATTAAACCGGTAAGACAAGACGTTTAAAGTTTTAAAGGTTCAATTGGAACTAAATCGTCATAAAACCGACTAAAGATTGAATAAATTTAAAATATAGTTGAAAGAAATTGTCCTTATTCATCTAAAAATTTAAAGTTTAATTAGTTTTAGGTTGTTAAATAAAAATTATTTAATTTGTTTTAGTT
>JANSVA010000216.1:38532099-38550999 GCA_025504915.1 Erythroxylum reticulatum
CTGTGCAAAATTCACTGTTCATGTGCATGTACTCCTTATATAATACATGAGCATGAGATGTGTTGTTTTTTTTTCACATGTACCAATTTCTAGGGTTCAAAACTTTTTGTAAGGAAACGGGATGTTACAATAGGAATCTCCACGGTCTAATATATTATTAAAACAATTGAGTAATAAAAGATCAATAAGCTAAAGGTTTATGGGTGGGGGGTTCGAAACCTACAAACTAATTATTGATATTGCTAATTTTCTAAGTGAATTATTAATTCTCTGTTCAATATCATTACCCATTTTATTTCACTTACTTTAGTTTTATTTTCTTTTATTAAAATACAAAATTGATAGGCTAGATAATAGGAAAAAGGGTAATTACTAGTTATCACTGTCTTCATGGGGTCGACCTCTACTTATCAATATTAGTAACAACGTCATGTACTTGTGGTTATTAGAATATTGACTAACTCACAAAATAAGTCAATCAGTTGTTGTAACTAGAAGGTTATTGTTCATTTGAGAGGGAAATTTACTGCTCATTTGAGAGCTTATAAGAAAAGTCCTTGTTTTTCCTTGATTTATTAAAATTTTTAAAAACTTGTATATCATAAAATGTTGAGTTTACCTTGAAAAGTTTTAGGATTTAAAGAATTTGGAAGGCACGTGATGCCTTTCACAGTTTTTGGATGAAGTTGATTATGATGAGGACTTACTATTTAACTGTTAGCACTAAAAGCATACTCAAAAGCATTAAAAATCATACCAAAAGTTTGATGATATTAATATGTTTTCGAGCCCAGTTACCATGCAATTGCCAATAAAAAATTATAGTTGGTTTTTGTATTTGTTTCTTGATCTTTTTACATTTGTTGGTGTTTATATATGACAGTGACTAGATCTCCTCATCAAATCCCATTATAATTTGAACTAGAGATCAAATAAATATTGCAATGATTATGCAAGATGAATGGAACAAATTCAAAAGACAATATGAGAACGCTAAGTGAGTTGGCTACCTTATACTTGATCCAAAGAACTTTATGCATTACTTTCCTAAATTTGATACATATTTTGCCTAACTTTCATGACTTTGTAAGTGAGGATGCTTATAAGTATCTCAAGGAGCACGATAAGTTTGAAATCTCCAAGGGTGATTGAAGAGCAAATCTTGCCAAGAGCTTTTCTAGTTTCACTGAAAGATTTGACAAAAGATTGACCTTTTGATTTACTGCAAGGAGTGTTAGCATATAGAATAAAATGAAAAAGTTATTTTTAAAGAAGTATTTTCCAGTATCAAATACAACAAGCATTAAGAAAGAGATTTGTGGGCTAAAGTAACATCATAAAGAATCCCATTATGAGTACTAGTAGTGCTTCCAAAAATTGTGTGATAGCTACCCCCATCACGATATTATGGAGTAACTTCTTATCCAATACTTCTATCAAGGAATATTGCCTATGGACAGGAGTTTGGTAGATGCAGCAAGTGGTGGAGCAGTAGGTGAAAAGAATCCCAAGACGACAATGACCTTAATTGAGCATATGGTAGCAAACACTTGATAATTTGACATCCGCAATGATGTTCATAGGAAAAATGTGGTAAATAATTCATCCATAGAATATCATTTACATGCACTAACATGTTTTGTTAGACAGATTGATGTAAGGCAGGCATAGGTGAATGCTTGTGAGATATGTGCAAATGCGAACTATGTAACAAATGGGTACCCAGCGCTTCAAAAGGGAAATATAGAGTATTTTAAAGTTGCAGGAGAAAATTTTTCCCATAAATATAATCCATATTACTAAACTTTCAACCTAGGTTGTAGAGATCACCCGAACTTGAGTTGTAGAGGAATAAATAGTAGAACTATTTCCCAAATTGACCATAAAGTGCAAAGTAATTTCAACCTATACCACAAGCCTCCTCCACTAATTCAACTACACCATTAGAAGATATGGTTAAGTCTCTTGCTTATATACCTTAATTTAAATGAAATTAAATTTTTATGAATTTTATTTTTGAAATAATTTTTAAAATATAAATTAAACCATCTAAAATAACTTATCTAAATCAATTTGTATAGAAACGTTTTGGCATGGTTTGAATTTTTTTATATTTTTTATTTCCATTTGAAAAGTAAAATATCATTTAGATTGAAATTTTTGTTTAAGATTCATCAAATCTTTGTTACATACCCTTAAAAATGAAAATTATGTAAGTCACCTTAATATTTATTTAATGGAAGTAAGATTTTGACTTTATAAATTAAGTTCTAAAACATTTAAACTTAACAAAATATTTTAAAAGTTTTAACATTGGTACAAAAATTAAAAGCCTATTTCGTTTCGTTGTGGATTCCATCTTATGGTTTATAGTTTTATATTATGGTTGTGAAAAAAAATTAAAACCAATCCTAGAAAGTATTTGACTTTAAAATTATTACTATTTTTATTTTTAATATTAAAATAATGATAAGTTTTTCTAATTTAAGAAAACACAATTTTTATGTCATTGTGAGTTTTGCAAATGGCTTCCAAAACATTAATTACACAATCTTTATCTCTTTTTTTTATTTTCACATTAAACCCATTTGAATTAGTTGGTGAGAATTGTTTTGATTTTGCTAGAATTTCTAATGGGTTTTTAGAAGGGTGCATATGAAATGAAAATGAATATCCAAATGGGTTTTGGATTTAATTTTGTTGGAATAATGAATATGCTTAAATTTTGTTTAAAGCTGCATTTCCATCCCTTGAAATGAAACTACCATATTGCCAATCTCAAGTCGCTATCATCTTCTGAGAGTGCTTCACCGATAAACCAAAACTCTTTATCTCTTTTCAACAACTGATAATACCATAACTTTCTTCATTCGTATCATTTGCTTATCCATTTTTTTTTAATTTTTTATATGTTTGTGCTTTATTATTCTTCTTGTTTAATATGTTGTAATAAGATATTTATAGGAAACTCTTGCTTTATAATAATTATATTACTTACAGATATAGGTTTGCACTAATTTTCCTTTAGGGTGATTTCTATTTATATTTATGGTCTAAACAAAAGTAGGGGATACTTTAACGATTTTTTTGCTTTTTCAAGGTTATTTGGGGTCTTTTTCATATAGAAGGTGATGGTGAGTAGGAAGGAAAAACATATGCCAACTTATTAAGTTGAATTTGCTAAACTATTTGAATATGATGATATAGGCTTGTATGTGAATTTTGCTTCTAAATAATGCTCATTCTAACTTTAAACCATTATATATACTTCCAAAACATAAATGGACCATCAATTTAATAGGTTTTTAATGTAAATCTTTAATCATTTTCAAAACAATTTTCCCCATTTGTCTTAGGTTTCCACTGATTCCAAGATCATACAATTTGGTTCAATATACTGAAAGTTATACTCAAAAGACTTCAGACCGTTATGAAACTACAACAGAATTATTAACTCAACTTCAAAACTGATTTTAGAATTCTTAAAACCAGAATTATAGTTTTAGTAAAATTGTATCCTTATGTCTCTAGTTTAATTATAATCAATAATCAACTCATTTGGAAATCTACAGATCAAGATATAAGCAAAATACCTAAGTATGTTCAGTAAAATCATCCCAGTTATCATACTTCAGTATAGTCACAATTTCATCTTAAATTGTTTAATCAATACAGGTCCTAATTTTTGGTGAAGATGAATATCAATGTCTTATGAGTCTATTGGTTCAATTACCATGTCAATTGGATGTCTGGAGAAGAAGTTATAACAAAAAGATCAAAGTATGTTCAGGAAATAACCTCTCAGCAAAGTCGCGTCTTCACCGAAAATTTTCTTCTTCTTCTTCTTTTATTCTTGAAATCCTTAATTCTTCATCTTAATCCATCCTTAATTAATAAATCATTCATTTGACACCCATGCAACTTATCCTATGCTAAAACAACTCAAAATTCAAGATCAAAAAGTCAAACTTTAAAAACTGAAATCATACATGTATTTTACCATCTTCAACTTTCTCTCTCTACTGTTAAAGTTGTAACAATGTCAATCCATAAACCAAAACATAACCTATAGCCATATGGTTCTACTCCTATTCTAGTCCATCTTACTCTCATACAACCCAAAACTCATGATTCATCACAGTCACTAAAATTCAAAACTCACATACGGTTCTTTTCCTGTATAAATATTGTACTTCATATTTTTCTGCATGTCTTCAAATTCACTAAATCTCACTTAACGAATTCATAACATCACCGAATCTATCCTTCCCACCTACCTCATTTTCTGCTTTGGTCTACTTCACTAAGTTTCTCTTTAATCTACATGCAAATTAATATTTCACTTCTTGCAAATTCCATTATACATTATTATCAACTCATCTTTCTCATCACTATCACCAGATTTGTTTCATTCACACTCATGCATGTATTCATTTTCAACATGTAAAACATCATCAAACTTATTCATAGAACTTAGAAATTTAAATTTCACTTACCTTTTATTTAGAAAATCATCAACAGTGAAAGTGAAGGTCAAAGTTCAGTGAAGACAAAGCAAAGCCGAAGAGAAGTAAGGAGCAACAGATTTTTGCCTTACACTACTATGATATTGTGTTTTAAAAACTCATTGACACGTGGCCCTATTGCATGTGAGCCATTTGTCATCCACATAGAAGTGCTACATGGCAAAATATCATTGGTTCATTCTTCCTAGTCTGAAATCCAAATAATCTAAAATTTCATAAATTTCTCAAAATTCACCGAAAATTTTGAAATAATCATAATATGCTCCAAATAATTTTTCATCAGTAATAAACCACAATTCTCATCTTAATCAAAATTTTAAAACCAATTATACCCGAAAATGTCATTAAATGCATGTACAAATATTTGTATGAGTCAAAAATACATATGCACATATAAGTGAGTACTCAAATATGTAAAGCATATAATGCAATGCAAATTCCTCAATATTCTAACCCTTAGTATGGGGTATTACACACATCTCTATCCATTTTATTTTTGTTTATGGTAATTACATGCATTGCCACTCTGTAGATAGTTTTTTCAACATTTTCAGTATGCTTGGTGTTTTGTTTGAATGGAAAATATGACTACACTAGGAAACCTATAAGTTGCAAAGCATAGACTTCGTTAGTTTAACCTTCCTATAAATGAGAAGAAACTATTGCACCAACTACCAATTCTCTTATTTATGGCATCAAAGAAGGAATGACAATCTTGGTAGGTGAGTGCTTATATGGAAAAATTAAAAATTTTCCACTAAAATAGGGCCAAATGGTAAATACTTTTTTTTATAAGCACCACAATTGATTAAACTAAACTATTACAAAATATTTCATAAAAAAGAAGTATGATAGTTCATTTAGTTGGAACAATTACATATGCATAATAATTAGCGTCTCTGACTTGTTCCACTCATTACTAGGTCTATATTGTTCCTTAATGTAAAACATCTCCAATTTTTGTATCCATTTACCAACGAGTTAGGTAGGGGTCATATTACATACATTAGATGAGCATGATTTAGAGCAATCCAAGCTACTTCTTTATCCTACTAAGAAATTGTAAATCCCTAGATCTTTATCACAATGTAGTTGGTAACTTCTATATGCATGTATGATACATAGAATGCTATTAATTGCTTCTTCATTTAGAGTATTTCCATGAATGACTTACTGCCTATTGAATTAAATGTGAATAAGGAACTACTTTACTCAATTCTGCACACATGTAATATATGTCTACTTAGTTTCTTGGAATCCCTATAAAGAATTAGTTGTTCCCTTATTATAACCTAAACTAGGTTCACGGTTGATTTAATTCACATCTCTTAATGGTTGTAAAATTCTTAGACAAGATCTAGGTACAATAAGATAGGTAATTAAATCACCTATAAAGATAATGTTATATTTATCTATAAACCATTTAATTTATAAGAAGAATATCACACTAACGCTCCAATTTATGAGTTCTTTAACATGCCTCTATAAAATAATAGAGAAGACACACTCAAAGAATAGGTGTGGAATAGTTTCCATTATTAATTTGCATAGTATGCAAATGTCTTATAATTAAAGAGATTGGAGTCGCTCCATCATATTAATCCTATTCTTAACCACTAGTCATATGAGAAAGGAATATATAAGCATGAATTTATCTAGGTGAGTGTTGATGTCACTGTAGGGATGTATTTAAAAGCAGTTGTAAGCTTTTGAAACTAGACAATTTGGCAACTTCCTTAATAAATATTTCTAGTCCTCTTGAAGTTATAAGATTGATTTTCCCTTTTTTATGAAGAGCCCTAAGAAATTTGGGAAGTAATCTAGTGTATTAAATTTTAAGTTTATAAAGAGAAGTTTAGCTTTGTGAAATAACAAGATATCATCTATAAATATGGGGTTGAAAAGTTATTGATTCTTAATGTAGTAAAAATGAAAAAGTTTAAATTTTATAGTTTTTTTCTTATCAATCTTTATGGAGCTCTTATACACAAGTTATAAAGATAAGGGGAAAGAGGGTCCCTTTAACTTAGACCCTTATATGCCTTGATAGAAGCTGTTGGTTCTCTATTAAAGAGAATAATAAAGGAGGTAGTTGTTACACATTGATGTATCCATGTTATGAAAAAGGGAGGAAACCCAAATTCTTTTAAAATTAAAAAGAAATCCCCATTCCTATAAATCAAATACCTTACTAAAGATTAAATTTAAATCACAACTCTTTATATTAGGATCCCTATAGTTATTCGTACTTCTTCCCTAGATGAATGCAACTTGGTATAGACCAATTAAGAAGTTCAAGATGGTCTAAGTCTTGTGGTGATCATTTTGGAGATCATTTTATAAATAAAATTACAATATCAAATTGGCTAATAATCTTAAAGCCCCAAAGATTGTGAATTTTAGGAATTAAGCATATCAAAGTTAGCATATCAAAGTTTTGTTAAAATCCTTAAGAAGCTTATCTAAATAGCAAAATTTTGGTCACCATTCCTCCCATTATGTTGCAAAATTTTTGAAGAAAAACGCATTAAATCCAATTGGTACTAAAGCCTTACGAGCTCTTAAAAAGAATAAAGCTTCTTTAACATCAAGATCAAAGAAGCCTTTAAAAGTATCTGGTGTCTTAGTGAAGTATTAAATAACTAGTTCTTTAAAATCCTCTTCCATATACTTGTTTTATATTTGTGCTCTTCCCAGTGAGTATTGAACTATACAAGAAATTGGTATTCCCATATGCTTCCTTTAACCATTGGATACTTTATCACTGTATTAGTAGGGAGTTATCGTTGTTGAGCATAGTGATATAATCATTAAGAGTAGTTTTCTATTCCAATAATAACATTTTATCTCCTAAAATAATTGGTAACTTATTGTTAAGTCAATAAACCTTCTCTCTAAATACTTTAAAAGCTTCAAATTTTTATTAAATGTTGTTACTTTTGATTTCCTTAATTTCACTATTAATGGCTTTAAGTTTAAAGCAACATTGAAGGACCCAAAACCTAACACTTTTCTTGCCATTCCTTTAGTGTTTGTTTTATTAAATTATGGGTGATTCACCAAATCATTTTTAATCTACAAAGGAATCTCCTAGTGGTAGTAAAAGTTCTAAGAGAAACTTATATTAGGGAGCGGTCTAACATTAAAGAGGGAAGGAATTCATACAAGTTTTTGGGAAAGTTGGAGTTCAAATCATCATTGAATAATAGTCTTATCTAATTTCTTCCTTAACTTTAGATTCCTTACTTGTTTATCACACTAGGTGACTTGGTTACTTATATACCTCAGGTCTTATAAGCTAACATTTATGAGGTAGTTCCTAAAGTTATCAGTTTAGGGAAGTTCAGCATTATAATCTTCAGTTTTATAAGAGTAGAGAATATTATTAAAATCTCATCCTACAAGCTAAGGTTCACCAATGTTGGTTATAAGTTTTATAACATCCTTCTATATGGATTATCATTGGTAAGTTAGATTGTAAGCATAGAAAAAAAGTAAAATTTTTAGAAATTTTGTGTTTAAAAGGGTTAATATAATAGTTTATAAAATTCCCAATAGAGTTAGATCATTCTTAGAAATAAAATTTCTAATGGTTTGTTGCTTGGAGGGAGCATTCAACCCTCTAATGTTCCAAATGGAAAAGATTATGGCTTTTAGGTTGAAGAAGATGGGTTTCTTCTTTCTGCCTGATTTCCTTCTATTGATTGCCTTCAATGCTTCTTTATTAGCAATGTCTATGTCTTTGATGGAGGGAGTTATGGTTTGGTGATTATGTTGATTGTACCATAGGGGATTGTGACGAATGTAGATGAATCTTGATTTAAAATGCTAGGATTGTAAGCCTTTAGATAGAAGTGCAAAGTGAGGAATTAGTTCTGATTTTATCAACACGGTCAGTAATCTTTTTCTGTAAGCTCACTGAGTTCTACTTTAAGGAGGCATCAACTACAATCTCTTCTTAGGCTTAGAACTAGGAATTTGAGGACTAGGAAGAGGTGTTCTAATATTTGTTCTAAGTATTCTTCTTTTTACATAAGGTCCCAATAACTTCCTATTGTGAATTTTCTTCCTGTTTTCTTCCAATCATAGGATATTTTGAGCTTATCCTCTATTAGGTCCAAGTTATCATTAAACTTCATGATTGAAACTTCCTCAGGTAATTCTATTAATGCATCAATAACAACATAAAGCTTGGTAAAGTTAATTCTCCTAGTTTCAGCAGTTGCTTGATCAATGCATAATAGTCTACCTATGGAGCTAACTAAGTAGCTCAAGCCCACAATTATCCAATATTCCAAGTGAATTTCATGGATACAAATCCATAGAGTTATGTTGGTTAATCTGATTTCCTTAAATTTCACTTTTGATCCCCAAGGTTGGATGAGAAATGGTTTATTTGAAACATGCTAGGGGTTAGCTTTGATTACTTTTGAGACTAATTTAAGTGAGTTGAATTTAAGAAAGAAGATATTATAATTGTTCAAAATTATGTTAGTCAGTCTATACTATTTCTAGTTATTGTTAGCCTAAGATTTCATAATAAGAAAAGGAACTCTTTTTTCAAAAAAGAACCTAACCAAGGTGGATTGCCATTTTTAAACTCCTACTTAAATGATAAAGATAGTTGGGGATACAATATGGCTATCTAAAGTAGGATTAGGGGGAAAAAAGACAGCCCACTTATGTTGGGAACTTAATTATGAAATGGTAAGGTGCGAGTATTTCTCTCTTTGTACTTTCTCACCTATTATAAAATATATATGTATATATATATATATCTTTTGTCTATGTAAAACTCTTTCATACTTACTATTTACCTTGATCCTATCTTTTAGCTTCTTGGGAAATGATATCTTCCCTTCTGTATATATTTGGTCATCTAAAAAACCAAGTAGGGGTGAGTTGAAAAGTTTTATCCTATATTTTGATGTCCATCTTTTTAAATTATCATAAAATAAGATTTCAAGAATGCTTCTTATGTCTACTAATATCTTTTGGCTAAGGAGCTAGTAATCTATAGGATCATAACAGTGGAATCTTTATGGGGGTTGATTAGGAACCTATTATCTTCTTCCTTAAATTTGATCTTAGAGACCTTAAATATTTTCTCAAATCTATTATGGTTAGACATTCATTGTTACTCTCTTATGGCTTCTTTTTATTTCCATAAAAAATTATATGGATAACCTTTTGAATTGGGTGTGTCTCCAAATCTAGTTCTCTATATTTGGACCTATATGGAGGATTCTTCATTCTTTCATCCTTAAATCTATCATTTTTATAGTTTCCCTTTAAGAAGCAACAAATTAAGCTTCTTTTTTTTAATCAAATCGTTAACTACCTTTTAAAGATTTTTATAATCCTTTGTGTCTTGTCAGATATCCTTACAAAAGTAGTAATGCATGTTTTTGTCTCTTTTGGCAAGGTCAGTGGACATTTTTTTATTTCAGCTAGATTATTGTTAATGATGTAGTTAATAACTTTATTAACTGAGCTATTAAATATAGGGAGTTATTTCTGAGTCTTCCTTTTATTTTTCCCTTTTGATCCTTTTGTACTTAACTTGTTTTGCTTAGTGTTGTTAACTGAAGACACACTCCTCTTTGTGTTCTTATTATGCTTGTTAGTGTGGTTACTTATATTAAGCTTCATATCTTCTATATTTATGTATTTATATGCCTTAACATATACCTCTTTAAAAGTTCAAGGTCAATTTTTGGCATTGAGTTCCATAAGGGCTAGAAAGGACTAAGTTTATCCACGAAGGTTGTTACTAACACCCTTACATCAAAACTAAATTATTGGAGATAAAGACACTATCATCTTTTTTTTTTGGGTGAGTTTGATATGAAACTTTTATCTAGTTGTTGGAAAGTGGCTATTGAGGCTAGGGTCAAGGCTTAGAACGATGATTACATTTCACTAATTAGGGTAGAAGAGATGGCTTTACATTTTATAAAATTAGATGACCTATAGAAGCCTATTAGCTCTTTGGTCAATATAATTATATCTGTCATCATAAGTATCTAATGTTGACATCTTAAATCTAATTTTTTGTTATTCCAATAAGATTTTTTGTCATCAAGATTACCCTCAGTGTAACGCCCCAACATATACCTTGGAAGTATTATAACATGTCTAAGGTGTATTAAGAAATGAACATAATGAATTAAGTACATCTAAGTATAGTAAGAGATATAATGGTACTTAATATAAAAGACAAGGGTAAATGGATAATTTGTTCGCTTATACATGGACATACATACTTAGATGTGAAATATGTATGGAAATTTTTTATATGTTTACTTGGATTATGAGCGTGATGTGAAGGGAATTGATAAAAGAAGTATTCCATAAGCAAATGGCATGTTTTTTTGGTTAAATTGGATGTATTTTTGTGTTTCTTTTACATGATAAGACTAAAATTAGTTAAATTGGGATGTGTACCTCACTGAATGGATAGATTCCACTAAATGGATTTTTGTAATTTGGCCATATCTTGGACTGTAGACCTCCAAATTGGATAAATTCAATTGGAGATTAAATTAGAGACATAGGTCTAAAACTTTCATGAAGGAACTAAAATCTGATTCTACCTCTAAAAGTTTTGAATTTTGTTTCAAAGTTGAGTTCTTACTATTATCCTTGTTTTCAAACAACTTGTAGCTTTTGGGGTATAAATCCTGATATAATTAACCAAATTGCATGAAATTTATTACATTAGAAAATTAAGACATAAGGGAATGAAATTAATTTATAAGATTGTAGGCCAATGTGGGAAGTGAAGGAAGAAGAAGGACCAATATGCAAATTTTCTAAAGTTAACTCATGGATCAATAAGATTAAAGCATGTGTGTCCAATAAAATTGTAACACATGGTCCAATAGAATTGTAACACTTAGTCTAATAGAATTGTAACACGTGGTTTAATAGGATTGTAACACATAGTCCAATAGGATTGTGACATATGCTCCAATAGGATTAAAACATGTCTAAGACTAGAAAATTCATGAAAAGGCATATAGAAAGGGGAGATGGACAACATTTTTTAAGTTCATATTTTTGTCCTTTCCATTTAACCTTACTCCTTTCCATTTCACCTTCTTCATCCCATCATTTTTCATTTGGTGATTCAAGCAAAACCAAAAAGGAAGGGAAGGAAAACTATTAGAAGAACTACTTTACCAATTTTATGGTTTGGGACTTAGTTAATTTCTGTATCTATTTATATTTGAATATGTAAAATGATGCATTTGGAAGTGGAATAGTTGCTGAGATGATGCTTTGGTGTTATTTTGGTGTTATCTTACATAGAATTGATTGAATATGACAAGAGAGTATTGTGTAGTGAAATTCTATCTAAGGGTTAAACTGGTAACATGGTTTGGGTCATAAATCAGCCTAAATACCTCCAAATTCTATCATTTGAATTTCATATGAAACCTAAGACATAGATCTAAACATCTCTATAAGGGACTTTAACTTAGTTCTGGCTTTATGATCTTAGAAATTACGATAAAAATGGTGACTTGATGTTGCCACTGTTTTGGAGTAGCTTATGATATTTTTTCTATATCTCATGATTTAGAAGTCCAAATGCTCTAATTGTTAGTGCTATAGAAACTATAGAAATAGAGGAGAAAACATAATGTCATTTTCTGGGGTTAGCTCGTTATTATTAGAGATTTGTTGAGGGTTTCTTAGTACTTGTAGCCCCCTTGTCGAGGCTTACTCGGAAGAGGGTAAAATTTCAGTGGGATGACAAATGAAAGGCAAGTTTCTAAGAGCTAAAGAGGCTGTTAACTTCTACGCTATTGCTTACTCTACCTACCTAGGGGGTTAGGTATGAGGTGTATAGTGATGCTAGTTGCCAAAGACTTGGTTGTGTGTATACGCAGGTCAAGTGAGTGATCGTATATACTTCTAGGCAACTGAAGAATCACAAGCTAAATTATCCTACACATGATTTGGAGCTCATAGCAGTGATGTTTGCCCTCAAGATTTGGAGACACTATCTTTATAGGGAGACTTGTCGTATATACGCTGACCACAAAAGTTTGAAGTACCTAATGACACAAAAGGAACTAAACCTCAGACAAAGGAGATGGTTGGAATTGATTAAGGATTATGACTTGGTGATTAACTATCACTAGGGAAAAGCAAATGTGGTAGCCAATACCTAATTCATAAGTCCTATTTAGTAGTAATTGTTAGGCAAAATCATTATACAACTCATTTGATGAATGTACGAAGACTTGGGGTTGAACTCTCAGTAGTTGAGGATGACAAAACATTACTCACAGTTTAAAAGTTCGGCCAACACTACTAGATGAGATCATGAAATAACAAGCCAACAATCCCAAGGTAAAGGTCATTAGGGAGAAATTTCCATCTAAGAGGGTGAGGGGTTCCGATTGAGAGAAGATGAGTTATTAGCCTTTAGAGACAAAGTCTGTGTGCCAACTGACCAGGGTCTCAAGCGAGCTATCTTGGAAGAAGCTTACAGTTCAGCTTATGCTATGCATCCTGGTAGTACCAAGATATATATAACTATTAGAGAGAGCTATTGGTGGCTAGGGATGAAGAGAGAGATAGGAAAATTTGTAGCCAGATGCCTTCCCTGTTAATAGATAAAGGCAAAGCATCAGAAGCCAGTGGGTATGTTATAGTCTTTGCCTATTCTGGAATGGAAGTGGGATCATATGATACTGGATTTTGTAGTTGGACTACCTCATACATCGAAGGGTCATGATGCTATTTGGGTTATAGTTGATAGATTGATGAAGTCTGCTCATTTTTTGCCTATCCACATAACCTACTTGTTAGAGAGGTTGGCAAAGCTATATATTGATGAGATTATGAAGTTGTATGGGGTGCCAGTTTCTATAATATCATATAGGGATTCGAGATTCACGTCCTAATTTTGGTCAAAATTCTAGGAATATTTAGAAACTGCCTTCCACCCCCAGATTGATGGTTAATCGGAGAGGACCATTTAGATGTTAGAGGAAATGTTGAGAGCATATATGATGAAGTTCCAAGGGAGCTGGGGTCGACACTTGCCTTAAATAGAATTTTCTTATAACAATAGCTATCAAGCAAGTATCGGTATGCCACCATATGAAGCACTTTATGGAAGAAAGTGTATGACACCTCTATATTAGGACAAGGTTGGTACAACCAAAAGTCGAAGGAGCCGAATTGATAAAAGTTACCACTCAGAAAGTAAAAGTCATTTGAGAGAAGATGAAAGTCACCCAAGATCATCAAAAGAGTTATACGGATAAAAGGCAATGAACATTAGAGTTTGCAGTTGGTGATATGGTTTTCCTTCAGATATCACCATGGAAAGTTATTATTCGATTTCAGAGCCAAGAGAAGCTGAACCATCGATACATCGAACTTTTTTGTATCTTGGAGCACGTCAAGACTGTGACGCATTGATTAGAATTGGCTCCAAACTTGGATATGATCCATAATGTGTTCCATGTCTCGATGCTTAAGAAGTAGATACTGGATCCATCTCATGTTTTGGAGACACCTCCCATGGAGCTGAGAGAAGACATGAGTTTTGAGGTGAAACCAGTCCAGATTCTGGATCGACAGATAAAGAGGTTATGCAGCAAAGTTGTTCCCATGGTCAAAGCTCTTTGGAAGAGCGATAGGGCCAAGGAGATGACATCAGAGCCTAAGGATGCTATGAGATGTTAGTACCCCCATTTATTTGTATCCTTAGGAGTTTCGAGGATAAAATTCTTTTGAAGGGGGAGGATTTGTAATGCCGGACTCTCTGAACCCTTTTATATTAGTCTATACTTGGAGATACTACTGTATATTGATCTATACATAGTTGTATATGAGTTCAAAAATGTATTCGAATCCTTTCGGTATATATGCCAGTGATATATAATATTATATGCCATTACATAAACTTATAGTACATCGGTATGCGAAATCTTGAAGATTTCTAACATATAAGCTTCTAAGTGTGTAAAACCGATTCCATTGGATGGATATGGCCATGGTGGCTGAGTTAAATATGTTCTAGTGCCTTAGAGGTTATTAGACATGATTTACAAACTTATTGGACATTTGGAAAGCTTAATTGGAAAAGTTGATGTACATAAAGGCTTATTTGCAAATTGTTAAAAGTTAAGGGACTTAAATGTAATTTTACAAAGTTAAGGGCTTACTTATAATTTCCAAAAGTTTGGGGACCAAAATGAAAATAAAACTTTTGGTCATTCTTAAATTTTGGGTTTAATTGCAAATTTAGGAAAAGTTTGGAGGGTATAATGGTAATTTCATGTAAGCTAAGGGTAAAAGGTAATTTCACCAGGTTTAGTCAAAGAAGAGTCAACATTTTGGACCCTTCTTCTTTGTATGGTCGTGTATCCCACCATTAAAGATTAGAAACACTTTAATTGAAAGAAAGGAGAAGAGAGGAGGAGAAGAACATCATTTGACCATCACCAAATTTCTACCATTTGTTTAATTCTCCAACCAAAACCAAGGTGTTCTAAGTTAATTTGGGATCAAGGAACTCAAATCTATCATTATATTTGAGAAATTCTCAAAGGATTTTAAGATATCACCAGAGGAAAGTTTAGGTAAGTTTTGTCTCATCTCTCTTTACATTATAATTTTGAGTTTCGTATTAAGAAATGTTGTTCTCTATGCTTAAATATGCATGAACCATGGTTTAGATGAATGAAATGAGTCATAGAGAACTCTCCTTAAGCCAAAACTGAAATGCCTTTTCTTTGGTGAAAGTTTGTGAAATTTTAAATATCTTTTGAAATTGATGGTTTAAATGAATTCAATGATGTTAATTGTGTACGTATAATGTGAATTGATGATGAAAAATGAAGAAGACGTATATTGGATAAGGCTTGGCCGAAATGATGGGGGAAGAAATGCACTAATGTAATGAGTTGTATAATTATGATTACTATGGCTTAAGTGAAGGGAATTGGATTGAATGGAGCGGTGAAATATGTTGTTGATTGGAAGTGCTTGTTATATAATAAGATAGGACCATGAATTACTATGATAAAGTCTTGAAAATATGACTTGAAAGTCATGCACATTAGGTGTTTGATAAAATGCCTAAGTGAACTTGGCTTAGGTTTAAGGATTTGTAATGGTATGCATTGGAAATAGACTTTCATGTTTACTTAGAGTAAACTTGAATTTTTGCTTAAATTGATCAGTAATGGCCTGATTTTCTTGGATAAAAATGTGCTTAATTATGCTTTGAAATGTGTAAGTATTGGATCAAAGGCATTAACTGCCTTCAAAAGTGAAAAGAAAGCTTTGTGAATAATAAGGGAAGTAATCATGTGAGAAACTTAATGGTTGAATCCTATAGCTTAAAGATAGTGATATTGTGTTTTATACACTTATTTTGTGGTGTATAAATATGAGATACATGTTTGAGTAGTAAATACATTATATATTTGTATGTATAAAGGCTTGGGAGCTATGGATCAAGGAGCTCGTACTGAGAATTGTTGAAGTCAAAGGAGTGTACATGTTCTTTTGAGGTGAGTTTGGGAAAACATATCTCTCAAATAGGATTAAGACATCCCAAGACATGTATGATGGCTTGTATGCGAATTTTGAACCTAAGTAATGCATAGTATAATTGAATCTCAAATGGATACTAGTATACTTATGTATTGAGTCAACTACATTGTTTTGAATAACTCTTTACACTTAGAGTGCAACTGATATTTTTATTACATATTTTGACAAATGATATTGTTTTAGCCAAACTTGCACTTAAAGTGTAAAGGATAATATTTTATTTTCTGAAACTACATTTTTGAACAACTTTGCACTTGGAGTGAAAAAGATGACTTTTATTGTATGAAATAATATTTTAGAACTTTCATATGCATAACTGAGTCATGTATGATGCGTGTATGTTTTCTCTTTTGGCTTAGAGTCATAATAAGGTTCCATTTTATTGTTTAGACTGATAAATAAAAGCATGGTGCCTTACTTGATTTTAGTACTTAATATTTGTATATGATTTTGATGATTGGTGAGGGAACGATAGGCCATTTGTGTGCTAGGCATAACTTATTAAGCGATCCTTGTACCCTTAACACTGGTACATAAAAGACGAGTCCTCGTATTGACACCTTTCTATGGGACTTATGGGTGATTGCACATCTAGAGGTCTAGTCACTAACGATGTCATCACCTAGGGTCATGACGCTCTTCTCAATCGTAGTCTAGACTCACCACAGATGAAAGTTAAGTCAATACCAAAATTCGGTGGGTTTGTACACTAGTTTGGCCAACTAGTGGCAACACGCATAACTATTTTGTCCTATTATGAGATTTGGCTTCTCGATGAGATTTGATTTATACATGTGAGGCTTTTTTACTTTTGTGTGCTAAAACTGGAACCTATGTTCACTGGATGAGTGATTAATATGTTAGGCCTATGTGGCTCCTAACTAATATAGGTTGACTTATAAGCTAGGCTTAGCTGTTTCTATGTCATGTATGTTCACTTCATAAGTGGTTATGTGCATACTAGATGCATGAAAAACCCATCCTTAGGTTATCTAAACCGTCTTAGTGTGTACCAGGTTTCGTTTGCGATATATGTTTTTTTCCTGCTTACTCAGTATATATTGTACTTACCCCCTCCACTTTCCAACCATGTAGGTTAATTTGGTGAGATTGAAGTTCTTAGTGGATCGTAAGATTTTTTGAGATTTTTAGGGCATTACCGCACGTGGGTTGTCTCTATTTTGTACTTTTTTTATATAGTGGCTCATAAACTGTTTTTATTAAGTTGGTTATGTTGATATGCTTTATGATTTTGTAAATTAACTCTTGGTTGTCTTGTGGTTTGTAAATGACCTTATGTATGAACCTTTTGTACTGTTGTTAACATTGCTTTTGAGTGGATTTAAAAGTCTAGAAGTTGTGGTAGAGTTTTAAATGTAAATATAGAATTGCATTTAAAACTGATTTACAAGTATTTTAACTAAGTTTCGGGATTTTCAAAATACATTCATTGTGTTATCCAAATGTTTTCAAAGAATATTCAGTTAGCCTTACATAGTTGGGTTAAAGGTACCGTGAGTATCCTTAACCTGGGTATGCGACAATTGTTATGTGCGCGATGTGGTTCTGGATCGTGACAAAAAATGTCTAGAAGACGTCGAAACCCAGTTCTGACTTTTTTCTATATACGTATTAAGGAACAAGTAGTGGTATGAATGGAGACAGTGTCTGTCACGACCATAGTATTGTTTTTGTTTCCGATTTCTACTGCATCTTATCCGAACCTTTATGAATGTGTATGAAAATTTTCAAACACATAGAAATAAATGAAATAGGAATTACCACATGTGAATTGGGAGACTGAACATTGGAATATAAGAATGAGCATAATGTATATTCATTACTCATATGTGTATAGTACGATTATACAAGTATGATTTTGATACCCTTCAAATGGTGATGAATTATGACTTGCATGCATAAACATGAATACATATTTCATGACCTGAAATGTATATCATATGACTTGTCAATAAAATTGGTAAATGACTAAAAGAAAATGTTACAGTGCTTATTTCATTGTCTTGGTGATGGATAGATAAGCATGCCTATAGGGTTACAGTGTAGTTGTTATAATTTGACACCACTGGTGTCCACAGTTCGATACCTTTGGGTATCCATAGTTTGATATCTTCGGATATCCACAGCACCCGTTATCTAGACCCACAGAAAATGTACAAGCTTAACACATAAAGGAAACTTAACAATCATAAATAGGAAATACAACATGAAAACATGAATAATTGGTGTGGATAAGAACTTGTATTGATTGTAATGATGTACAATTATATTGATAATTTGTATCAATAGGCGTTGAATATCAATATTTAGCTTATATGTGTATTTGGCATATGGATAATATATTGAAGCATATTTGCATTATGTATTCTACTTAAGTATGCCGTCATTGTTTACCTGAACATTGAATATCAATGTTTGGTTCATGAATGTGAATTTATAGTACATAAGTTGTGATATTTCTAAATGTGTGTGCTTGACAAATGACTGTTATGAGTGGTCATCCAAACTAGGGAGGTGTTTAGCAACAACTTATCAACTGTTTTTTAGCTTATTGACTAAAAGTTAGCTTTCTGACCATCTTAAAAAGCTATTGATGTGTTTTGTGAATAAGTTATTAGTTAGCTTATTTAACCCTAATAAGCTGATTTCTAAAAGCTTCATGAGTTTTTGGAGTTTATTGTTTGCCCAATGAGAGTATTGCCCTCCACTTAACTCTCTACTTTTGCTATAGGTGTTTTCAAATTTGGCTTTTTTTTATCATACA
>JANSVA010000216.1:38554198-38587989 GCA_025504915.1 Erythroxylum reticulatum
GTGATGATGACTATGGCGTGTTAGAGATGCGTTCCCAAGTCAATATTTCTACGGAAGATATGTGCATTCTGCATACTATTCTATTGGTTTAGATGTTTCAAGTAAAATTACGTGTGGATCAACTTATCTATGACAAGAATATGTTCAAAGAAAGTAGCTGAGAATGTGCTCAGAATTCTGAAATCCCTCGGAACTTTCAGATGAGAATTGCATGAAATTGACAAGAACAATGTTCTTCTGAATACTTTGGGACAGACACAGGTTTTAATCACTGTTTTATCTGATTTTGAACTTTCTGCAATACATTAACTTCTTTACTTAGATTCTGTCTCTGCATTTTGAAATTTCAGCAAATTGTTCAGTGAAAGATGAGATCTTTAAGTATATTTTGGACCTATAGATCACTAATCTCAACTGTTGTGTAATATACTTGGAGGGTCTTTCAAGTGATTGAAAAAAAATGCTATAAAGGGATGATCAGGTACATAAGTTGAAACTTGACACAAGCATCAAATATCCCATCACCATACTAGAGATTCTGAAGAACCCATACTTTAGTTTTTTCTGGATTAAACATGTTTCGGTGAATCATTCCACCAGGATCTCAATAGCTTTAGCAGAATTCTTGCATCTGTTTTAGTCCTACTGCTGCACTGACTCTGCAAAAGCAACAGCAGCTGACTTAAAACTCCACCACCAATTGCTTCTTCCCTTGCTTGTAAAGATTCGGTGCATAGTATGATCAGTGAGTTAATTGCACTTTCACTCCCTTCATGATCCGATACCTGGAAAACCATCTTAACTATTGTTCTGATGCCATTTGGGTGGTTGATCACATCTTTTCTGGCACTTTCTAGTCCTAGAAGATGCTCAATTGTGGCCATTGCCTTTGGTGCCAAGCTTCTTTCATGTCTTCTGGCATTATATATGTATGTTAATAGACCATTTATTGCACCTTGTTGAATCAAAGTTTCTTTGTTCGATTCTAAGGAGCATAGTCCAGATATGGCTTTAATTGCAGCTTCTGATACCTGGTAATTCTCATGAACGGCAGTAAGAACTAGCCCATGTAGGAGTTGATGGCATTTCCCAAGCAATAGACAGAGTTCTCTGGTCAGAAGAGATGATGATATTGCCTGTATAAGACGACACAAACTGCCCTTGATGTTGATAGTGCCATGATGAAACAGAACTTGAAACGATTCCAAATTGGACTCTTCTTTTAGCATGTTTAAGACCTCTAATTCTCCAAGAGACAGCAACTTGAGGACACAACAAAGTGTTTGCTCCACAAGCATAACACGTTCTTGGAACAGCCTATGGTTTTCTGCTTTTCCAGAAAAGAGTAGTTTCAGCAACAAAGGTAAGATATCTAGTTGAAGGAGATGAGAACAATTAGATGAAGATTCTTCTGCTAGAGTTTGAATCCTCTTAAGGGTCAGGAGCTTCTTCTCCCAGGACACATACTGAGATTCAAGGTTGTGCTTAAGTGAAGCGAAACAACCGATTTCTGAGAAATAATCAGGGCCAGCTTGAGGACCCATTTTCAGCCACTGATCGATCAAATGGCGAAGAGTATGATTAGGAACCATGGATGCATCGGCAAGTTTCTGCATTGTCACAGGGCATGTAAGATTACCTGCTGATAGCCATTTCTCTATGCTCGATCTATCATAGGTTTGGCCTGTACATAGAGTCACAGGATCTTCGAACAAGTCTAGACTAATTGGACACGTGAACAAGTGGGGTATGGGAACTTCAGGTTCTTGCATGGAAGGAAACCGAGGACTAAAGAACCTGAATGCTTTGATGTTTAAAGCAATGATATTGGCTGAAACTTACAGAATCCAGAAGTTTGAAGATAATAGTTGCTATAGAAATCCAAGACACGAATCATAAAGTACAGAACTTGGGAAAGCACTCATGTTTAAAAGCCTGCAAGCTGTAAACTTACAGACAACACACATGACAGGCACAGTGAGCAAAAATGAGAAGGGAAAAGGACTAAGAAGGTATAGAGGCAAGAGGGCAATCTTAGTTGAAGGTATCAAATGAGAACAACGGCATACAAACACAACATGGAACAAAGTAGGCAAGGCCTTAACCTTATCTTGCTGAATCTGGAAGAGGTCCCCTTAGGTGGTCCAAGTTGTAAGATCCTTCCAATTTAAGAGGTTGAAGGTTTGAGACCTGCGAAATAATTACTCAGAACACATAATTTACGAGTTATGACATGTATTATTTAATATGCATTTATAAGATAACAACTTCGGCTTCCCTGTTAAAAGAAAATATAGAATAATTAGGTCGGAATTGTCCTGATTGAGCCTTTTCCTGTCCTTTTTCAGTACCTATCAGTGCAGTCAAACTGACCCATCTGCAAGGAAAAGTATAAGCTGTTAGTGTCTTTGAAGTTTGAATCTGCCCCACTTGAGTTGGAAAATGGCATGTACACTTGAGATTGAGAGAGAGAGGACGAGTTGAATAATGTTTGTCACAAGATGCATGAGAACGTCAATAATGTGGGACAGCAGAATGCAGTAAATGTAATCAGAACTCGAATCCAAAAGAGGATAACCACAAGTCTCTGTCTTGTCACATTCCTATGGAATTTGTTTAGAGGTCAAGTTGCGTAGTAATTTCATGAGAATTACTTATTTTGTTTTCATGTTAACGGTGATAAATTTATTGTAATTTTAGTATTTTTTGATAAAATTACGTAAAATTTTAAAATATCTTAAGTTTTGAAAAGACTCGTAAATTCCACAACTTAATCTTTTATTTTATTTTATTCTTTTTCTCTTCTTTCTATGTGAATTATTTGAAAATAACATATTTACTAATTAGGAATTAAGAGTAAGGTTACATATTACTAGGCCTTTTTAAACTTCACGTTTCAGCAAAATTTTGTTGAACCTTCTAGGGGTGGTTGAGTCGGTGGAGTGGGGAGCATGGGGTCAAAAAGTCCTGTGTTCAAATTCATTTACCTATGCTCTCTTGATCGAGTCTATCGTACAGTGCTTGTCTAGTGCGGAATACTTGGTTGACATAATTTGTAAACTATTATGTCAATCCAAAGATTTACCTATTATACATCTAAAAGATAACGACTGCAGGCTCCTCTATTTCTTAAAAAATATATATATGATGAGCTTACTTGTAACAGTATATTTCAAGCAATTCAACTCACGTGCTTCCAATATCTATTTAGAGAAAGAAAACACCTTTTTTAGTATAATTATTTCATTTTTAAAAACTTATTGTCAAGTTCGATTGATATATTTTTTCTTTTATTGCATTTATTTTGGAATGAAAATACAAAATGTTATAAGAAATTAAAAAGCTATTGAAATTATTAATATGATTGAAATAGTACATAATAAATAGTGATGACAATTCTTAGGTTGCATATTTCTCCTATTGGCACACAAGATATGACTATTACAGTTTCAGATGTTCTCTCCATGGACTTCTATTGAAATTTTCATGTGCTTCACACTCCTCTCACTGCAGATATTCGTGCTCAGATCCTTGTTGTCCCTTTAGGGCTAATTGTATTAGCGATCGTCTGGTGTAGGGGGAGTCCTCATCGGGGGTATACTCTTCTAGCTCTGGGTATGCATTTATTTCACAAGTCTCTCATCCTCTAGACAGTAGCAAGTGTTGGAAACAACTATGGAAGCTTCTCGTCCCCCCCAAGCTAAAGTTTTTTCTGTGACAAGTTCATGATGACTGCCTCTTGACCAACGCTTTTCATTTTTATCGGGGTTTAGCAACATTTCCGATGTGTGCTAGGTGTACATTATTTCCCAAGACCACTCTCCATTTATTGCGTGACTACATGTGGTCTAGGGATGTTTGGACCCGCTTGCATGCTCCAAATGTCGATCCTTCCTTCTTTGTGGCTTCGTTGGACGACTGGGTGGCGTCAAATGTATTTGCCCAACATGTCACCACAACCACCATGCTTTGGTTTCTAATTGGATGCTGGGTCATTTGGTGTGCCCGTAATAAAGTGGTCCTTAATGTTGAGTCTTTGTCTAGCGGGACCTAACTGCTTTGGCATCATTCGCTTATGCAGGACTGTCTTAGCGTGTTCAAATCTAGAGCGAACTTGACATCTCACTATCCCCCGTTTTGTGAAGCTCAATACAGATGGGAGCGTGGTTGGTAATCTCGGTAGAGCTGGTTATGGGGGCCTTATTAGAGACATGGAGGGTCGTTGGATTGCAGGATTCTCTGACTCTGTTGGTATTGCGACAACCATACTTGCGGAATTACAGGGGCTCAAACATGGTCTACAACTCATATGGAACTTAGGGTACCGTAGTGTGATTGCGAAAACAGACTGCTTAGCTGTGGTTAATATTATTTCAGACTTGCCGCAACCCTATCATCCTCACCTTGTTCTTATTCAGGATATTCATGAACTTTTAGCTAGACAGTGGCGCTGCTCCCTTCACCATGTTCTTCGCGAAAACAATTATTGTGCGGACTTCCTTGTAAAGATTGGATCGTCACAGGTGCCCATGTGGTCTTATTGGTCGAATCCGCCTCCTGAGCTTTGTTTGCACCTCAAAAGCGACTGTCAATCTATTGTCTTTTTGAAGAACTAGTTTCTCCAACCTTACCTCCTCACTGAAAAAAAAAACTTAGCCCCACTTGACCCGACCTGACCCTTGGCCTGAAGAGAAGGTTATAAACGAAATCGTTTTGTCGAATTTAAAAAAAAATGTAGATGGGCTATGCTAGCCCACGAGTTTTGCAGCCACTAGCCCACCATGTCATGGGCCACCCAACTTGTGAGTCGGGTAGTCCCGTGTCAGGTGCAGATTGACCCGACCCGACTCTATGTCATCCCTAATATTAAACTTCAAAATTGTTATTATTGTAACAACAATAACCAATTTTTTAGGCTCACAAGATTTAGTGAAATTTGTGAGAATGAAAATTACCATTTAATTAAAATTAATGAAACTAAAATCTAAAGTTTTTTTTTTGTTGGTCGGCTGTAGTCACAAAATGTTTTGAGAGGGCCTTAATTATAAGAACAGAAGTTATCTTCACTTAAACTAATCTTAGCTTACATCGGGTTAGCCCGTAAAGGGTAAAGAACTAATTAAATTAGTTACTCCATTCTTAAAGCTCGAACTTATGAGGTAGAGTGCGAACCCCTCACATTAACCAATTTGGTTCTAAAGTGTTGTTTTAGTTTCAAAGAAAGAATCAATCAAGTGTATAGTTGGGTGTGACTTTTTGACTACCAAAAGCTGGCATCCTACATATGCGGTCAATTTATAGCAGCTGGTCATCAGTTCCAAGCCTATCAATCATATCATCTGCTGTAGATTGGACGGTCAATGCAAATTCGAAATTGTTAAGCAAAATTTACTTATTGTATCATTCGGTAAATTATTTAATATTATGGTTGGTCCAAAAAAAAATATAAAATCCATTATTTGGCTTTAAATTCTTAGTTTACTAATTTGTAAATTATTACTTACACTTGATTCTTTATTTAGCATATATTGAAATAATAATTATTAAAAATTTTAAATAATAATTTCTTATCCAATTGAATAAAATTTTCTTGATTACTAATATCCATTGCCATATTATGTTGTTAATTGGAGCTTTATAGGTCATTAAAGGCATATAATTTTTGAAATTACATCAAATTTAATATGTTAATTGCTTTTTATTTTCTGCTCACGCAGAAGAAATATCTTTATATTATAAATTACAAATTGTAGTTAAATTTTTTAATTTTTTAATGTAGTAAAATAAAATATTATAGAATATTCTATAATTTAAGTTGTTTTAGATGTGACCCATGTTTTAAAACTCAAACCTATCTTGAATTAGGAATTTGATATGGTTTAATCCTAAATTAATGAGGTCTTATTTTTTGATATATTTCAAAAAATTACATTAATCATGACTGATAATTTAACAAGATAATACAATAATAAATAAAAATAGACAAAATTGAAAATTTTATAATAAGATTTATTAATATATCCGTTATTAAATTAGAGATAATTTACATCAAATTTAACAAAATTTTTATTAGTTTGATACATTATTGACTAACAAGATCCAAACTCACTAGGCATTTAACCAAACTTGTAATGAGTTGTTTCACATAAGACACTTATTAAAAGTAACCTATCCCTAAGTGCAAAGTGTATTATACATCTACGAGGGAAAAGGGCAACTTTGCTTTGCACAATTTCGTAACTCTATCAAAGTGGGTAGGCAAGAAAGCAAAAAAAAAAGTATATTCCAACTTTGAATATGGAAGATGGAAGCATAGAGATTGGAGTTGTGATAATTACAATACGAGAAAGTGACAACTAACATATATAGAAAAAGACAAACCAAATGGATAAAATGAATCTTTTAGCCATTTAAAGCTAAGACGAAGACATTTGGCTCTCTTGTTATGGAGGGTTTGAAGGCTACCTTGTCTGCCATTGGAAACTTAGAACAATCCAACCTTCCACTAGTGTGTAAGAAAGCCATGGATGATGCTTGTTTTTAACTAATAACATGCTTACAAGGAAGTTGACCAACCATTACATATTTGGAATCCAAGCGTGGTCTATATACATCATTTTATGTCTTTTTCATGTTTAGATTGATCAAAAAGCAATTCTAATTTGAATTTAAAAGAGTTATAAAATTGAAAATAATTAATTAAAAGTTGATTAATAGTCTTAAATCTGAATTTTTAATCAACTCTTAATTAAACTTGTTATTAAAGTCTCTTTTATTTGATAAGACTGATTTATAAGAGATTTGAATTAAATATTATCTCCTAATAAAATAACAATCTAGTAAAAATCTCGCTTACATGAGGAGATATAGTAGGGAGATTATTTCTAAATGGGATACTTAATTAGTGTTTAATTATGAATCATGTTTTCTTAATCACTCAAATTGTGCAAATTTAATTATGTTATATGTCTAAATCATATTAACAATAACTCTAGTTTAAATTTAAGAGGTTCATATACTAAAAAATAAATAATTAAAATTTATTTAATATTCTTAAATATGGATTTTAATTAATTATTTTTAAATGAAAATTTTAAACTCTGAGTTAGACTTATAATTGTATACAGTAGCTCTCTTTTGCTTGATAAGACTAATTGAAAAGAGATGTGAGTTTGCATGGGAGCAAAAGAGAGTGAGTTAGACATTATCCACTACTAAATGCTTAATCATGAATCACGTTTTCTTATACAAAGTAAAGATTCTAGGAAGCCAAAGTCAGAGTAGGCAACCATTAACCTTGCAATTGGGGTAGGAAGAATTAGGCATTGATTGGCTTTATACCGAATTTCAGGAAAATTTGATGCTATTTTGTAATATTATAATATTACTTAAAGTGGGTAATTAAAAATTTTAAATATTGAAATTGGAAGACTTGACAATATGATATATTCTTTATGTATCACCTTTTTCTTTATGGCATTTTGCACAAAGAGTGACGAGAAGAGGCACTTGAGTGAAAAGAAAAGGTTCTAAAGTGATTTTACAATTGATTTTGATGTTTATAGGTAAGGTTATAAATTAGACATTTCCCAATTATATGTCTTCAATTTTTCATTGCAAAAATAGTGATAAAGTTGGAGGAACGTATTAAAATAAAAATTGAACCGGAAGTTAAACCAATAAAACAAGAAATTTAAGGTTAAAGAAATTCAATTGGTATTACACCTTTGTAAGATCGATTAAAGATTGAATAAGATTTAAAATTTTAAAATATGATTCAAAGAGATTGTAATTTTTATAAAAAATTAGAAGTTTAATTAAAAAAGGAAAATGTTAAATAAAACTTAATTGATTTATAAAAATTGATTAATTTACAAAACCGACTGATTAATTAATAAAATGATCAATTTTTAGCAATAATATTTATTAAAGTCAATTGAGTCAAAAATTTAAAAATAAACTAAAAAGTTGGTCGGTTCAAAGTTTTCACAATAAAATCAACTGAATCGGTTAAATTTTTTAATAATTGATATTAGGCATACAAATTCTCAAATTTCATGATATAAATGACCATTTATTTTAAAATATGATTAAAAAAGACTCTCCTTATTTATAAAAATTTTTGAAGTTTAATTAAAAAAGAAAACTGTTAAATAAAACCTAATTAATTTATAAAATTGATTGATTTACGAAACCGACTGATTAATTAATAAATTGGTCAATTTTTAACAATAATATTTATTAAAATAAATTGAATATAAAATTAAAAACAAACTAAAAAGTTAGTTGGCTCAAAGTTTTCACAATAAATCTAACTGAATCGGTTAAAATTTTTAATCATCAATGTTAGGCATACAAATTCTCAAATTTCATGGTGACCATTTATTTTAAGAATATTATTTTCTTACTGAATATTTACAAGCTCTGGATAATAAAATAATACTAAAAAAGATAAATAAGAGTGGCTCTAGTAAAAATATATGTTTATAAAACTTTAAACAACAATAATATTTACAATCTAAATGAGAATAAATTATCCTACACATTTGAATGTTTCATAATTAGTAAAAGAGTATTTTGTAATATTTTCCGAAATAAATTTATATTAAAAACACTGTTTAGTATTAAAAACTTTGTAAATATTATCAATTTACTTTAATGCAAATTCGCATGTAATTTTATATATAACACTATTTATATAAACATTGTCAAGTAATAGAAATTTAATATTTTTAACAATCTAAAATATTTTTAAAACAAATAAATATAGTTTGTTAAATTAAAAACTAACATAATATTATTTAACTCAAAATTAGATGAAAATTAATTGTGTCTAAATTTAATCATAAATAATTAAAAACAATATTTTGAAAAAATACAAAATTTCTTATGTAGTAAGATTGACCCTTAATGATCATAACAAATTGGCTATGTAATTAGGTCTAAAATTATATCATCTTGGAGAGGAAGGAGTAATTTAGTATAGGGCTATGCTAAATAATTGAAACCATAAAAGGAATAAAATGTATATTTTTCTTGAAAATATAGTATTTATATTATACTAAATAAATCATGGTTGTCTAGGTTCATTGTCAACCAATTGGACCCAAATTATAAGTACCATCTAAATTATAAATTATAAATCCTAAGGTTATGTTTGGTTGTACCTAAAGTTTTTAATAGAATGGAAAAGAATATAATGAAATAAGATGATTTATAATGGAATGGAACGTAAATGAAAGTAATATTATAAAATTTTTGTTTGGGAGGTACAGAACGGTTTATATTGTAATATCGTGAAATGTTCTTTGAATGAAGAGTTTATAATGTAATATAGTGAAATGTTGTTTGGATGAAAGATTTATAAACTATTCCATTATATTTCATTCAATTCCATTCCATTAAAAATCTTACGTCAAGCCAAACATAGTTTATGTCAAATGAAGTCTTAAAACATGCGTGAAGAACATAAAAATGAAAGGCGAAAGGGTATTAAATGATGTTCCATCAAGATTAAATTTGCTAAAATCTTCTAATTTTTATATTATATTTTTTGCTATATTAAAATTTTTGTTTAAAATAAAATTTCAATTTTATTGTCATTTTTAATATCATTTTACACTTCTATAGTTACTAAAATAGTATTTATTGCTAACAAAAACCTCACATTATTAGGGTTGTAAGTGTTACTCATATATGATGCTATGAAATCTTTATTGTTGTGCTGAAATCAATAATTGAAAATATTATAAATTGCAAAAAATTTAAATCGTTTACTTTTTAGCTTGATTTTAAAATTTTTCGATTTAATTTAGTTTAATAACTCTTGTTGTTAAAAACTGACTAATTTATTAATTAATTGGTCAATTTTAATAAATTAATAAATTATTATAAACTAAAATAAATAAATAAATTTTTATTTAACAATTCTTTTTTAAATTAAACTTTAAATTCTTTAACTGATAAAAACAATTTTTTCATCATATTTTAAAATTTTTAATTTTATTTAATTTTTAACAAATTTAATAACAGTTTAATACTGGTCAAACGTCTTAAACTTTAAATTTTTTGTCTTATCGATTTAACTTCCGGCCTGATTTTTAAAACATAAAATATTAAAAGCTTTTATAACCTAAAATAATGGAAGTTGATATGAACAAATGAAAAATTAAGAAACTTCCTAACTTTCGTTCTCTACAAGTTTTTGAGTATGAATCTATCTACTTGATGGGTAGTAGTTGTGGCTTCACATAATCCTATAGTATCTGTAAACGTTTAAGCATCGTATATTGGTTGATCCATTGACGGATCTTTAGTGGTCGATCGTCTGTTAATCAACTCCTCGTTGCTAAATGGATCATCTAGTGCACTAGGAGTCGTTGGCGATGAAACGTCTTCTCCCACGGGTCCTGCTCCGACGAACTGTTGCACCACTAACACTGAAACTGTGGCAGCAAAGTCTGATGAAGCTAGCAAGTCGCCAATGGCTCCAAGCTCAGGGCACTCACTCCAGTCTGTGAGACCAGCTGTAAGTGGTGAAAACGACCCTTGTCCTCTTCCGACTATGAACAGGTCGTGAACATTGTCCATTGCTCTTATAGCTGCCACGGTTTCCTCTCCATTGTTGACAACTTTCTCAGTGTAAAAAATGGACTCATCATTAGCTTTATGGATTCTGAATTCGTTTATAAGCTCCATATCAAGTTGGTGGTCCATGTCAATGTTTGTTCCAATGGGTAGTGCAGTGAGTTCATCTGAATTACTGTGTGAAACTCTTACAGGTTGTGCTGTTTCATGGCCTGGAATGAACCTAATGACTGTTAGGGTTACTCCAACATGTTCTGACATCCGCCATGCATATGCTAGAGCTTCTCTATCGTCTGGTCCACCAAAGAAGAGCACAACTATCTGATGAGAGACATCGTTCGCAGATAGTCTCGTCGATCCAGTTAGCCCTCTATCGACGAGAATCCCAACTGAACATGGTGCGTTTGCTAACACATTCTGGTTCACAGTTCTAAATGCAGGGTTTGTTGGTTCCATACCTCCATCAACTGTTTGCTGCTTGTGAAAAGGAATGATTATGAAAGCGACCCTTTTGTCTTCTGCTAAGTTGCAGATGTCTTCGTGCATTGTAGAGTAAGGTGAAATGGCTGTTAATGGCTGAACTGAGACACAAATGTTGTGTTGTTCATAGTTCTCGAAGGCATTGATGATGTGGTCGGACTGAGCTTGTGTCCGGTTAAGAGCAGGTCGGCCTGAAGTTCTGGTGTTGTGGACAATGAGCATGGCAGATGTTCGACCTGTTAGTTCTACAAGATGGAGGACATAGACACACATCGGAGACTTTTTGGTTGGATTAGAAGCTTCGAGGAGGTTGATGATGGTTGGGACGTTTCGGGGTGTGTGTATACACACCAGAACTCGAAGCTCATAATCTAGTTTTGTCCTCTGAATCGTTCGCCTTTTGTATGCTGTGCACCTTCTTGCTGGCTTATACACTGTTGTAACAATTGGTGTGATGATTCCAGTCATGACAACAGCCACAATAACCATGATGGCAAAAGCCTGATCATCTAAGACCTGTACATAATGAAAATTGTGCACACGTCATGTTATGACCAATGTGATTGTCAAAGTATGCAACCAAGTATGCCTGCGTTTGTGTACATACATCAATATGCAACTAAGATGTTTAAAGAAATATAAGTACCTTACCTTTTGGTCTTTGCCCACATTGAGGACAATCATTTCAACAAGGCCTTTGGTGTTCATAAGCAAACCGAGGGCAACCCCATCAAGTAATGGCATCTTGTAGAAGAGAGTAACAATCATAGTTCCTGCAACTTTACCAGCGGTTCCAAGGATGATGACAAGAGTTAGAATTCCCCAGGTACTGGCTTTGTTAATGGAAGATATATCAGTCTTGAGTCCACTCATAGCAAAGAAAAGTGGTAGCAGAAGTCCTGAAACAAAGTCCTCTAGTTTCTCTATAAGTGTCACACCCAAAGGTCCATTTGGAATGACTAGTCCGAACACAAAAGCCCCGAACACAGAATGTGTTCCAATGGAGTCTGTTATGAAACCTGAAATCATCACTCCTGTGAGAATAAGGCATATGTAGAACTCACTGAATGTTTCTCCTTCTGGGGTTCTTCGAACCACCCACGAGATTGCTGGTCTAACAATAAAGATGCAGAAAACGACGAATGCTACACTAGAAAGGATCACCCAGAGAGAAGCCAAAGAAGCTGTTTCATTCTCTGCTAAAGCAATGGCAAAAGCTAGCAGAACCCAAGCACAAATGTCATTAACTAAAGCTGAAGACATTGCAAGCCTTCCAAGCTCTGAGTTGATGAGTTTCAGCTCTGCAAGGATTCTCGCAAGCACCGGAAAAGCTGTGACAGAGAGAGCTACACCTAAGAAGATCGTTACTGTCCCTTTGTGAACAGTATGTTCACTTCGAATTACGAAGCTGAAACAGAGACTTACAAGGAAAGGCAATATCATACCAACAACAGCTATGAACAATGCCCTTTTCCCAGTTCTTCTTATCACAGATATGTCCATTTCTACTCCAACAAGGAAGAGGAAGTAGAGTAATCCGACGTTTGCCATTGTTTCAAGCACCATCACACTTCTCATAGGAAATATTGTTTCTGCAAATGTTGTGTTACGACCTAGCACAGATGGTCCCAATAACACTCCACCCTGAAAATTTTAAGAACATCATGAAGATCATTGTCTTCTTGAAACGATTCAACCGTGATTTGATCATGATATTGGACGATCATTTCATATTTTTTTCATGTTGGTCTTCATACAAACGTTTGCACAAATCTCATGAACATCTAATGCAGAATTAAACAGAAGAATACCAAAAGACTTACCAGGATCTCGGAGATGACACGAGGTTGACGAAGGGGTTTGAGGAAGAACACGAGAATGCGAGTGGTGACTACCACCAAAGTTAGCTGCAAAATGAAAAGAGGGAGGGAGAAATCTAAAGGATTATCACCTTGCCATACACCATTTGTGGTGATCATGGTTGGTGCATAGCACACTATTGTCTCCTGTGTTTTGTTCCATACTGTTGATACAGGCTCCACGTCCGTCATTTCTATACCTTCTTCCAAACCCTCTTTCTCTCTAGCAGCTTGCAATCTCCACCACCTTCCACCACGTTGGTATCGGAAAGATTTGGTGTTTCTGCAGATTATAATGTTCAGGAGACATGAATATATCAAATGGGACGGAGATGAAAACCCTATTTTTTGTTTCTTTTTCTGGTTTCTGATCAGGAGGAATGAGGAAACAGGTAGAGAAAGTTAGGTTCAAGTTTGATGGCTACCCGCCCCACCTGGAGGCTCTCTCTTTTGTGGTGTACATTGAAAATGAAAGTAACTCTTGTGTTTTACTTTCATGGAACTCTATTTTAAGAAAGTTATGGCGATGTAACAACTAAATAGCTTCTGATAATTTGGAACTTCCATTTACATGCATCCATCTAGCTAGCTTCTGCAATTTCACTTTTGAATTGGACTTGAGATGATCCAAATCTTATTTTTAAATTTAAAACAATATAGTTTAATTTATATATTAAAATGACATCGACATTATTTTAATATAATCAGGTGGTGTTATGGTTTTTGCACCTTAGAACAAGGTCTTTCAATGGTGGAGCCATGGAGTTTTATGTGATTGTATGTCACCATGAAGCCGTACAATATCATGTTATTAAAGTCAATTTCATTTCTATTTAATAAAAAATTATCTTATTATAATTCAAATTTCAATTTCATTTAATACAAAATTTAAATAAATTTCAATTTAAAATTCAGTTAATTCAAATTTGTCCATCCCTCTTAACAAATAAAAATATTAGTACACATCAAGGGGTTTGAGTTGCACGAGCAGATCGATGTGATTAGGAAATTGGAGATCATAAGCAAAACAAGAGATGATTTCTGTCAATTGTGGCTTATGCACATTGAAACCCCAAATCAAGGCCCATCTTCTATTTCCTCTGTTCTCCGCCAAAAACAAGACCCTTTCTTCTTCTTACTCTGTCAAGATTGTTTCTTCAATGTCTTCTTACGACAAGGAGCTCGCTGCCGCCAAAAAAGCCGCTTCCTTGGCTGCCCGTCTCTGCCAGGCAGTCTCCATCTTTCGCTAACAGTTTTATTAAGTACAAGTATTCAATTTTTGGTTGTTCATTTACTCGTCATGGTCTTGTTCTAAGAAACGGATCTGCATTATGAGTAATAGTTTTTTTTCTTGTCTGTGTGTGGTGAGATCTTAGCTTTAAATCTTAATTTGAAAGTGACCCAGAAGCAAAAGTTTTAATCTTGATTGAAAACCCTTGTTATTTGCGGTTGCTGTTTATGTTCACAGGATTGTTTTTTTCTTTGCTCTTAGTTGATCGTCCATTTTAGCTTCTCTGATGCTTTATTTGCCATTATTGCTTTGCTTTGGTCGTACTGGTGTATTCTTTAGCACAAAAGCCATCTTGGGTCGAACCAAATCGTAAGTCTTTGTTTTCTTCTAATTCTGTGTGCTACAATTGCATTACATGGTTTTTGGTTATCTTCACAAGATTTAGAGTCTTTGAAAGGACCTGATTTTTCATTAAGTGTGTTGTGATGGTCTTCAAACAAATGTAATGTGATCGCAGTCACCTTTAAACATTAGAAAATAGTTTGATATCACACAACGTGCTAATACTACTGTCAATGCTTTTTGCTTCCGAATGACTATAGATGATTATATATGTTTCTGATTAACTCGTGCAGTTTAAAATCTTGATCGTAGCGTTATTACTACCATTTATCATATTTTTTCACATTGGCAGTCAGAGGACCATGTTCTATTTACTTAGAATTTTCTGCTCTTGTTTATCAAGCTAAGTTTATCAATTTCCCTTCTGGTTCCTCAGAAGGTGCAGAAGGCTCTTGTGCGGTCGGATGTGCAGTCAAAATCTGATAAGAGTCCTGTCACGGTGGCTGATTATGGTCTGTAGTCATTTTAATACATATTTCTTCCAATCATTTGAGATACTTAATATTCTTTTCATGGTTATTATTCTGAATGGGAATCCTAAACGCACACGAAATTGGTATTTGTTGGGTGGATCAAACATGCATGGAAGTCCATGCTTTTTGTCGACTATAATTCCTTGCTGTCTAGTATGCCCGCACCTTGATAGTCAAACAATAAACAGTTCACTTTTGTTCAACTGCAGTAAGTACTTTTTCAGGCATTAGCTCAATTTCAAAGCAATTGGTTAAGTTATTGTCTAGAATTGTAAGTGTAAAGTACTTATCCACAATAGAAAGTTTGGTCACATCATTGTGTTCCCTTGTATTTTTAGGTGACCTTTTGGAGCACTAAGTTAATAGTGTTATTTCAGGTACACAACTTTGCCTAGGAACCTGTAATTTCCATCAGGTAGTACCTGCTAAAATAGTTTGCCATCTTACATAGTCCATCATCTTGGAAGATACTGATTTCTTTCTGTTTGGATATATGAAGGATGACTTTCTTTAAATGTTGTTGATGGGGGTGCTTGACTTACAAATTGATGCAAAAGTCACTACTGCTACCTATATTTTCATTTCCGCCTAATTTTTGTGGATTTCAGGTTCACAGGCTGTAGTCAGTCTTGTGTTGCAAAAGGAGATTCCTTCTAAACCTTTCTCGTTAGTGGCAGAGGAGGTGCTTTCACTTACAAACCTTTTTTGTGGTTTTGTTATTTGAATACGAGCTTCAGTTTAGTGACTTTTATGGATTACCTCTAGGATTCAGTTGATATTCGACTAGATGCTGCCAAGGAAACTCGAGAGCGCATAACAAAACTTGTTTGTGATACATTAGCTAGTGATGAGTCATTCACTGTATCCAACTTATCTCAAGAAGATGTGCTCAGTGCCATTGACAGCGGCAAATCTGAAGGTGGTTCCCAGGGTAGACATTGGGTGTTGGACCCTATAGATGGTACTAAAGGGTAAGCTTTCCATCTTGGGATTTTACATGAACAGTGTGGTCAGGTTACATACTTTTATCTTGGACGAGGAGCCCACAATTGCGCTCAGTGTTCAAAATTATGAAATTGTCTCTTTATGACTCATGATGCATGTGAATTAAAAAAATTTCTCCAAGATATATCTCCTTAGTTGCAAACTTTGGTGCACAAGGTAATAACATTGGTCGTGTTTGATATCCACAACCTTGCACTAGGGAGCCAATTACAGGTCTGCTCATGATTTTCAATTGTTACTTCTTATCCACAAACTTTGGACTCTTTTATGTAAATTCCTATACCAACAGTATCCATTTGTTTCTCTATGTTTCATGCTTATAATTTATGCAACAATAGTAGGTGTAAAAGGATTGCAAGATAATGATGATAATATATAAACAAGAAGCTGTTCCTCTGAAGCATGTGCCTTCTTTTACTTGTTTCATCAATTTAATAAATTTTTGGTTTATGTAATAAGTTCTTCTGTCGTCACATAACAGTGACTTGGCTATCCCTGTCTTCATCCTTTTTCCATCTTGTGAGATCATTTGTATATGCCACCAGCTACTACTACACCTTGTCATGCATCATAGTCATGTTTCTCTTCCAGCTTCCTCAGATCAACCAATGACACTAATAATTCCCTTCATGTTAATGATCATTTTAGCAGGGTTTTTGCTTCAAATTTTGGACTGAGCTTTGGGAGATGAAATAAAATTGGAAGTTTTACCTGAAATGTCACACTACCAATTTGAGCAATTGATTGATAGATATTATGTTAAAAGGTGGATGATAAATTTGTAAACAATACTATTGTCACTGGAAGCAAGATCCAACTATTTAGAGCTGAGTAAGCAAGTTCAATTTGATGGTGTTTTCACAGGCAGTAAATAGAGACATCCTTACTTTAGTCTCTTTCTCATCTGTAAGAGCAGGAATGCCAAATCAACATGTTCAATTTTTGCGGCCTTGCCAAGAAATTTCCTTACAGAAGTGGCCTTATTGATGCGTATTTTCCTCACATTATGATCAGGATAATTATTTCTATGGGGTTGTTTTAGGTTTCTAAGAGGAGATCAATATGCAATAGCTTTAGCGTTGCTAGATGAAGGCAGAGTAGTGTTAGGTGTCCTAGCTTGTCCAAATCTTCCGTTAAAATCCATCAGCGGTAGCAGTCAGAAAAATTTGCATGGTGAAGTTGGCTGCTTATTCTATGCTGCCGTTGGTTCGGGGACTTACATGCAATCACTGGATGGTTCTTCAACAGTGAAGGTAAGTTCGTGAATGAATTTCTCTGTCATGATGTCTATTGCTGATGTAAGTGGCACTGCTTTTGCCTGCCTTACACTATGTAGGTACAAGTCAGTTGTCATGAAGGTAAGTTTGTGAATGGATTTCGCCCACATGACATCTATCGCTGGTATAACTGGCACTTCTCTTCCCTGCCTTACACTTTGTAGGTACAAGTCAGTGCTATTGACAACACTGAAGAAGCATCCTTCTTTGAATCATATGAAGCAGCTCACTCACAGCATGACTTGACTAGCACCATTGCCAGAGTACGATACATGTTCCCCTTTGCAGCACCCACATATGCACCCAACCTGTCTCCCTGCGTCCCCTTTCCCCAATCTTGGTACTGTCTTCCCTAAGAAGAAAGTAGGGGGGAAGGAAACACTTACTCTATTTATCCGTTGTAATGCTGTTAAAAATCTGATCTTTTTCCAGAAACTTGGCGTTAAAGCACCACCAGTTAGAATTGATAGTCAAGCCAAATATGGTGCTCTGTCCAGAGGAGATGGGGCCATATATCTGCGTTTTCCGCATAAAGGTTATCGAGAGAAAATATGGGATCATGCGGCTGGATGCATAGTTGTAACAGGTACAGACAGTTTATTCCTATGATCTTCCAACCTTCTCACGTATTGACACGGATAAGCTTCACATTTTCCCGCATTCTTTTTCTGCTTCCCTTATCATGTAAGGCCTCTTCACCAAGGGAAAGCTTGGGACATTTTTATTCACAACACCGGATTTAAGCACTGTGATAAAACTCATGATTATGTTATTTCGTAAGGCAATAAAGTTTGCACGACATCTTGGTTCTTGAATGCCTTCCAAATTCACTTTTGCAGAAGCGGGAGGAGTGGCGACTGATGCAGCAGGGAACCCTTTAGATTTTTCTAGAGGAAGATACCTTGACCTTGACACTGGCATTATTGTTACTAACCAGAAGTTAATGCCCCGGCTTTTGAAGGCAGTTAAAGAATCCCTGGAGGAGAAAAGTTCATCATTGTGATTCTTTCTGGTGAGTAATTTCAAAAACTGTGTTAGTTCAGGCGCCTTCTAAAAATCTTTGTATCCCTTACAAATTGTACAATCTTGATGTTAACTAACTGGCTATGAGATTATGTCTGCTGTTATGTAATGAGGGGTGCAAATAGTGTTATTCCAGTTACTGCCAATAAAAGTTGTAATGTTAACTCTCATGTTGTAAATTGGCAATTCTTTAGTTAAATTTGCATTACCAATAAGATACTACAATTCATTGCATAACTTGCCTGAAACTAAAAGTCTAGAGTGGAAATAAAAACACTGCAACAGAAGTGATGATGGTACTTATCCAAGATCTTGAAGTGATCATGCCTATAATTCAAGGGGTCGAAAGTTCGACTCAAATTGAGGGGGAGTATCAGAGGATGGTTAGTCAAATGTGGAGACGTATTAAGCTCTACAAGCGATAATTAAATTACCGACTTATATACTTATCCGACTATTAAATAGCTGTGGGATATATCGATATTTTCATGAAACTCTCATTTGTACAGTGATTTTTAGTACTCTACATCTGAATTCATGAACATAGTTTACTTCTCGTATGTTTTATTAGGAAGTTGATGCCTGGCAATTGTACGTATAACCAAGCATATGTACATGGCAACAACGAAGGCATTTGTTGCACCAAGATCTTTGTGGCCATTGTCGTAGTTGTAACATGTGAATCAAAATGATGACAACTTGGCAAGGGTTAGTGCCAACACCTTAACCCCATTTGCTAGATCCTCAATGGATGCATATTCTTCAGGTTTATGGCTGTATCCTGCAAAAACCAAATCAGAAGTAAAAGTTCATTCTTCAGTCATTGCCAAGTTGATGGATCCATCCTCAATAGGCTAAATTGACCTGTCGCTGGAAGGCAAAAGCAAACAGATTCACATGCGGAGGTTCTATAAAGAATCTGGAAGTTAACTAATGCCCAGAAGTAAAGAACTGCTTGTGTTTCAGGATATCACTATCTACTTGTAGAAGTGAAAATTTTGTATACTGCATAAAGGAAAGAAGAGAACCAAACAATCCAATCTTATTGTATAAGAGAAAACTGCTGATATATAATACATAAAGGCAAGCCAGAGTCGGACCTTTATAACATGGAATGAACAGCATTCCCATGGGAGATACTCTGCAAGAAAGTCATTATTGCATAATCAGCCACTCTTTTCTTGGTCAGTGACAAAAAAACAGAACACAAGATCTATACCCGTATGACCTGGAAGGTAAATTTGAAGTAACAAGAAACTAGAGAGTGAAACATAGACAAAATGGAAAATTTTGCATGTGTGTATCAACTCAATAATGGCACTTCAGCTTCTACAGCCATTTATATATATACTCATTCATACCTGGCCATAAAGAGGGAATCATGGTAAGCTCTGCTTATCATTGACTTATGTGTTAATTTCAGCTCTTTAGCTGCAGACTGCATTGCATCAATAACTAATTTATGAGAAAGGGCTGGTGGATCCTGATTTATGATTCTGAATTCCGATAATCTGACACCACGTTTCGATGCTATCATTTCTGCAGACTGGAAAATTTTCTCAATCACATCATTTCTTCGCTTTTGATCAATGTCCCGTGTATCTGCTCAAGTATTCAACCCACAGTAGGAATATAATAGATGACTGTTATAGCTTCAACTGTCTCAATATCAACTGTAGATTAAACACCGTACCAATTTCCAAGTGAGATTTGCTTGGGATGCTATTGATGGCTCCGGGATGCAGCTCCAAAATACCTACAAGAAGAGAAGAAAGTTTGCGGATGACTAGCTGCAAAATGCAAGCAATTACATTTTGAAAACCTGCTTGATTCATATGCCCTCCACTGAACACCAGGAGGCAGACAAAGAGAAAATACAACTTTTACGGAAGGTGTGAAGAAAACAGTATACCTACAGTACCAACAGTATCAATTGATCCAGAATCTAATACATGCTTCTCAACAGCTAATGCCAACTCTGCAGCTGCCAAACCAGCATCACTTCTGATCCAAATTATTCATGAAATTGTTAATAGTTTCATATGTAAAAAGAAAGGTCAATTGAACCACACTTCCGTTGTGCTCTCATTGTTTTTCAAAAAGCCATCTATTTTCATTTTTAATTAGCAAGACCTTGTGGTTTGATAATTAGTCAAATAGACCCTTTATTGCATTATTCCGGAAGATTAAGGTCGTAATAATGTGATTAAGAATAAAGCATATCTATTGATCAAATCTGTGTTGTCATATGTTAGGGTCTCAGAACTTTATGGAAAATAAGCTATCAATTGTAAAGGGGATTAAAATCTCAGAATTGCAAACAAGAATTGGAGATGATTGACAGATACAACAAAAAATATAGAGAAACAAGGGGTTGGACAAACAAGCTATTGTGGCTGATAAAGATGCAAATAATAGAAAATAAACAGATATTTGAATAAGGATAAAGTAACCTGCTTGGCATCAGGACAGCCCCGGCATGGCCTCCATTGCCTTCGAAATCCACCTTTATGCTTGCAGGGGCAGCAATTGCAGTTACTATACCAATGGATATGCCTGAATTCAATCTCAAAGTGAGTCATAGCAAGAACTTGTAAATTGCGACTTCTGAAGGATAAAAGCTGCCGGGGAAAGTAGCCGACCTTCTTCCTCTAGAATGGGACCCTGCTCTATGTGTAGCTCTACAAAAGCTGAGTAACTACCTTCCGTTAGAAAAACTATAGACAAATCATCATGATCCTTTGCGTACCCAGCAGATTTCGCTGCCTCAAAGAATGATATATTTTGAGCATCAACTGTTGTCTTTAGAGCTTCAGCAAGTGCCTCACTTCCTGCTAATAACCGGCTGCATATTGAAAATAACTATGAGAATCTATGTAAAACAAACAACTGACAGAAACTCCTGATGTTAATACTTACTCAAAAGTGAAGGTAAATTATGTAGGAAATTGGAGTGGAAAAGAAATTGTTATGTGTAAAATGTTTGTTTTACCTATAAACTTAGCTGTTTAAGAGGTCCTTACCTTCCCAAGCAACTTATCCCAAAACGTGTAGGCTCCTCTGAAGTAAACAAGATAATTTCTAGTGACCTTCTAGGTTTAAAGCCAGACCTGCAACACATATATCAGGTTAAAAACGTTTACGGGTAAAATAACAATAGATGGAATAACAAAACATATAGCCCATGATAGATAGCTACTACAACTTTCAAAGACCAAGGGAAAAGCATTTCCGCATTAGGATATGCAAAATTCTGCCTTAGGCTGTCAAAACCATTTCAAACATCACAATCTCAAATCCTACAACACAAGAAGACCTTCTCTATTTAGGATGATTAAAATCTCAAATTTCTCCCTACTTATCTTGACATTGGTGAATTGGTTTGATCATTCTATGCAGATTATAACTTTGTAATTTCAGTTTTGGTCTGCAAGAAGGATTCAGATTACATTCTAAATATATTGGCTGCATAAGTGTTTTAAGTGAAGACAAATTGCATTATAATATATATTGCATCTGGAATTAAGCAATAATGATTTTATCATTTTTATGGTAGTGAATTTCCAGAGAAAAACTACCCCCCCTACGTCTCTGATGACAATGGGTTAATAATTTGCAGCTGCAAATTGTACATCATGTTTCAGAAATTACTCAAATTTGACTAGTTGTAGGAACTGACCAGTGCATACCTTTTCAGTACATTAATGGCTTCTATTGCACCTAACACACCAACAACTCCGTCATACTTCCCTGAGTATGGAATAGCATCAATATGAGAACCAGTGGCAACTGCACTGAGCTCTGGTTCATTCCCATCCCTGCATATAGAACACAAAGAAAGGTATCTTTTAACTTGAACTACGAAAATGTACAGAATTAAGATTAGTACATTGATAAAAACTCAAGGGAAGTAATGACTCAATCATAAAAATGGAATATGAAAGAGAACAAAATGAGTAGAGTCAATCTGATCACTTCAAACATCTGAGATACTATAAGCTGGAAAACAGAAAGGGAAAAAAAAGAATATAAGAACAAAAAATGCAAACTGTAAATGAGAATTAAGCAAATAAATGCACTGGCATATAATTCACAGAAGAACTTAATCCTAAATTCAGTAATTGATGAAGTCATGAACTCACCACCGCCCAAATATGTTGCCAACAGCATCTTCTCTAACAGAGAGGCCAGCTAGTCCCATCAAGTTTTTGATGTACCTTTTGCAGAACACAAGTCATCAAGCTTAGCGTCGTAAAGAATGTCAGATATTTACGCATCCACAGCGGAGTTACATAATCGTTTCAAATGTTGCAAAAGATGTGGAATGGATGAGACAGTGCCAAAAAATGTTCTTGTTACTATCAGACAAACATTCATAACTTATCTTGGGATATATTATGCATTTGTCCTCCTGCATTCTGAGATTACTAAACCAAAGGAAAGCAATTTGGATAAACTCTATTCGCACATCTGAAAGAGGCTCATCCATGTCTCTATTGAATAATAATAACAGAAATAGGCAATCAAGTACTTTCCAGAGAAAGGGGGAAAGATACAAAGATCTTACTTCAGATATAGAAGTAATTCTAGGCAAGGTACCTCAGAACCTCAATACAGGCAAAAGCACTTGGTAAAACAGAAAGATGAGATTAAAATTCCCTCTTTAAGTGAAAAAAAAGCTGTGGTTGGATCATTAGTTGGTTCCCATTACCAAAGTAGATCCACTTGTTACCTGCGAGCCAAAACATCCTTATCTGTGTAAAGTATTCTTGTCACTGCTGGAGCAGGCGCATCGGAAAAAGTGGATAATTCATCAATCTAAATCAAAGTGAATTCAAGACAACCAGATTAATCAATTGCTTCAAATGATAGGCAACTGAACAATGAACAAAGTAAGCTAAACAATTCAGCTTTCACTTGATTATGAAGCGAACCCAGAAAAGGAAAATGCTTCGGCTAGCCATCTTACCTGTTTTCGAAGATTTTGAGTGTCAACTGATAATGAAGAAAATGGAGAGCTTGAACTAAACAAGGAAGATGGTTCCTGAAAAGGGTATCCAGAGAAATCCTCCATGGTTTTGGTAGTTGGGTCTTCATTGCAAGTTGCAGAGATTGAGCAAACGAACAAGAGAATGAAACAGTAAGAGCACGAGAATCTCCGAGACATAATGTTCCTGCTTGGTTTTAATGAAAAGGTTCACCAACGTAACTTTATTGTACAAAGGAATAATGGCTGTCCTTTAATACGTCCTGCCGTAAAAAGTGATCTTCAACTGATATGTGCGGTTCTCCTTACTGATAGCCCAAGTTCCAATTCTCAAACATATAAATAAGCAATTGAAAGAGAATTTTCTAAAAGAATTATTAAGGTTTGTACATAAAGTGAATTCGTTGAACAAAGCAAAAGTCATATTCCAATTTGGTGAAGGACAGTGCTTGATTTGTAAATATTTATGGTTCGAAAGTCTATTAAAAGTTTCCATAATTTTTATAATTAATTGAAGTGTCTCAGGTGGAAGGGACATGGCAGTTCTTAAGGTATGATCTGTGACTGTAAGTTGATGCACAAATGTGAAAGCTTGAGGATCAAATGGGGATAAAAACCAGTGATTGTCACAAAAAAATGGAACAATGAAAATGACTCAATGTGATCATGGAGCGGTAGAGCACTTAAGGTCCCTAATTTCGAGATGCATTGCCACCAAAAACATCAACCTTGGGACGACCCTTCACTCCATTCTTCTCAAAAAAGCTCTCACCTTTGACCCCTTCACGGCCAATCGTCTCATAGGTATGTACTCCAAATTTGATGACTTGGGCAGTGCCCAGAAGGCCTTTGACGATATACCCATCAAGGACATTCGCTCTTGGAACTCGATGGTTTCTGCGTATGCTCGAATGGGTCTGCTTGATAAAGCTCGTAACTTGTTTGACGAAATGCGTGAACCGAACCTTGTAAGTTATAATTCATTGATTTCGAGTTTGTCTCGTTATGGGTTTTACAGAGATTGCATAGATATCTTTAAAAGAATGCAAAACGACTGTTGTGGTTTAGGTTTTGACGAGTATACGGTTGTAAGTGTTGTGGGTTCTTGCGCTGGTTTAAGGTCTCTAGAACTATTACGTCAAGTGCATGGAGCAGCAACACTAGTAGGATTAGAGTTCAATACTATAGTTTATAATGCTTGGATTGATGCTTATGGGAAGTGCGGTGATCCGGACACTTCTCATTGCATATTCAGCCGAATGCAAGAAAGAGATGTTGTGTCGTGGACTTCAATGGTTGCAGCATATGCTAGAGCATCTAGGTTGAACGATGCTTTTCAGGTTTTTCACGAAATGCCAGTCAAGAGCACCGTTTCTTGGACTAGTTTGATTTCTGGTTTAGCACAAAATGGGCATAGTCATGAAGCTTTGGATCTTTTCAAGAAAATGCTGGAGGAAGGAGTCTGTCCTAATGCTTTTACTTTTGTTGCTGTTTTAAGTGCATGTGCAAATCTAGCACTCATTGAAAGAGGCAAACAAATTCATGGACACGTCATTAGGAGTTGCCATATAGGAAATCTGTTGAATGTGTTCACCTTTAATGCCTTAGTCAACTTGTATTTAAAATGTGGAGATATGAAATCATCCAAGACATTGTTCGAGCTGATGCCAGAGAAAGATACAGTGTCTTGGAACTCATTGATTGTGGGGTTTGCTCAAAACGGGCAAGCAGAGGAATCACTCGAACTTTTCGGGAAGATGATAGAAGCCAATACAATTCCCAATGAAGTCACATTTCTCGGGTTGTTAACTGCTTGTAGCCACACAGGTTCAGTTTCTGAAGGACTTCAGATTCTACATTTGATGCAAAATGAATATGGTGTTTATCCAAAACTGGAGCACTTTGCCATCTTGGTTGATCTATTAGGAAGGAAAAATAGAGTAAAGGAAGCTTTGGAGTTGATTGAGAGAGCACCTAATGGATCAAATTATGCTGGAATGTGGGGTGCGATTTTGGGTGCTAGTCAGGTTCATGGGAACCTAGATCTTGGTGGTAGAGCTGCAAAAGCTCTATTTAAGTTGGAACCAATGAATGCAGGAAGATATACTATGTTATCAAACATTTATTCTGCGGCTAGTAAGTGGAATGATGCACATAGTGTGAGAGGGCTCATGCTGGAGAAAGGATTGATAAAAGAAACAGCTTATAGTTGGATTGAGCTAAAACGTGCAAGACATGAGTTTACAGCTAGAGACAGATCCCATCATCAGATGCAAGAAGTAAATGAAGTGATTACTAAGCTAACTGATCATATGAAGGAAGCTGGATATCAACCCAGCATCGGTGGCTCTTGTTTATGGCACAAGGATGATGACCATTTCTGATTGAATCATATGATGTGGATGTTGCATAACAGTAACCGTGATTTCAATGCTAAATTTCAAGAGAGGTTTAGACTTCATGATCTTGTATAACAGACCTTTTAATCGAAAAATGTCCTGCCAGATAATTTTGAGATGTCTCGGTATCTTTCCGAAAAATTGGAACCATTTGAGAAGTTTTGGCATCTTTGCAATTTGAAGGTTTCATTGGTCATGAGTGTCATAACTTCTTCTTGTTGACACATACTGCTATAATGAAGCCATCTGATTCTGGCACTTTTAAGTTATTTTGCTGATGACAAGCAGCTCAGTTACAGCACCAAGCTGCATAACTTCAGAGGTATGGCATAATCATTGGGCGTGTTCGTACGATAGCTGGCAAGATTCATAATCATTTGAATCACACCGACAATGATTATTATTTCAATATAGAAGTAGTTTTATGTCAGCATTTTATGAACTAATTTGATGTTTCATGTGCAGTAACATGATAGGGAGGGTACGTCCCAGAAGTGCATGAGCACCAGATGATAAACGGAACAAGTCCGCATTCTAAGCCTTAAGCCCTTGTTGGACATAATCATGATGCTTTATGAATGTAGAAATAGCGAGAAGGCACCATTCAGAGAAGAAATGAGTTGATATTGGGCTGAAATTTTGCACTTTTGTTCCATAAATAATAGGAACCTAATTTACAGGTAGCTTTTGCCACTCATTATTTGAGTTTCTCTATGAGAAGGTAGTGTACTCAACATCATTCTTTGAAGCTGCAATTCTCATTATGCCATTATAGATCACCATAGGTATTTGCTTTGCATTCCTGCTATGGATTAGCTTCAAGGTACAATCTCTTTTCACCTTAACTACAAGTAACATAATCTGAGGGCACTAAGTTGGCCTGAAAGGTCTTTAGAGAACAAAGTTTCAGGGATACCAGGAACTCTATTCCTTGTCATTTTCTTTAGATACTGGTATAACCTGCAACCGAGTAAACCGTTGGTTGAATGTAATAGTACACAAACTACGTGCTTCGGATGAACTACTTGACAAGCTAACGATTGATAATCAAGTAACGGATTATATTCAAATACATTTACTGGTCCTTGTGTCTTTATTCCTGACCAACCATCTTCTTCAAGATTGAGGTGACCTGCAGTCTGCTTTTTATTGTGACTTGAACCTTCAACATCTTAATTTTAAATCAAGTAATTGTTTATATTAAACACTTCTATGCTGTTTCAAAACACTTGATTGTCTTATTGGTTTGTTGATTTTGTGTATACGTTCAAAGATTTCTAGTTCATTACCACCAAACACATATAGGCAAAGACCATGTTCAAAGTAAGAGTCAAACATGGAATCTCTCGTCACAGGAATTAAAGTTCCATCTTCTTAAATAGAACTTTCTTTCTTGTTAGTTCGATCGATTTGACTGCCACAGAACTCACTAGAACATCGTCAAGACTGCTACAAATCTTACTGTTTATTTATTATGAATTTGGTTTTTCATTTATGTTGTCCTTAATCCAACAGTCTTAATCTTGGATAAACCACTTTGATCCTTGTCTTGTGATTAGATGATCTCTGACCACAATTTGAGGCCAGAAATACATTCTAGAACTCCATTTTTTGTTCTTTCTTGGCCGGTTGATGTGATGTTGCCCTTTTGTCCTTTTAGTTAACATTTATGGCTCAAAAGGAGAAAAGGAAATGGGAACTAAATTCAGAAACTCTTAAATACATGAAATAACATATAAAATGTCAAAATAAGTCTTTACAAGTTAGCAAATTAGAGTCAAGTATGGATTCAATGTAGTTAGTATTTACACTGCAATTCAAACCTGAAACCTATAAGTTCTATAAATTGGACTGCCTCATCCCTTAAGGGCAAAAACAAGAAAAAGAGGACTCCATTGAAGGGAGTTTCTTCTTTTATCAGTTGATCTTAACAAGAAGTTAGGAGTTCGAAGGTGGTAGGTCTAGTCACTATGCCTTATTATTAATTTTAGATGACAAGGTCTAGAGAGAAAAATGTGACAATAGCTGTAGTTTATTCAAATCAATTGACGTTGACAAATGGAGGAAAAATGAGAACTTTGGACGATTAATTCCTGAATCACTCCATATAAGACGGCAATGACTTGTTTGGTCTTCTCCTGTACAGCTTTGAGGAGAAAAAATGGCTAAAGCTTCCATCTTCCCCTGAAATTTCTATTCCTCCTATTTCAATTTCGAGACTAGAGATCAATTTTTGCTCCGGCAAAGCTACCGATCATCCCACCTCGAGAAAAACCATGTTTGATGGCCATAGCCACCTCTCTTACTGCAATTCAGCCTACAACACATGGGGTGAGCATGACTCTTCGAAAAAAGAAGCAGACTTTGATTTCTGGGGTGAAAATGTTCAGTATGAAAGAAATTTGAGTAATGGAAGAGGAAGTGAATTGGAGTTTCAACCACAGTTTGAACAGGAGTTCCATGATTACCCAAGAACTGGGAGTAGTCCCAAATATGAATCTTCCCCTTTATTACCATACACAAATCAGGGGAGAGGTCTTCCACCCGAGTCAAAGTCACAAGCGATATCCGAAGCTAGAAGGCAGCTCATGTTGATGGTTAGTAACATGCCAGAGTCTAGTCAGGAACTCTCCTTAAAGGATATTGTTGATGAGCAACAAGTTTCACAACAGGAAGAGGAAAAAAAGCTCATCCTTGAAGACACAAGTTTTGATTTCAACTCTGGTGATCAAATCCCAAAACAGAAGAGAGTGAAAGCAAACAATACTAGTATGACTTGTCCTCTTTCAAAGACTGCAAGTATGGACAGAGAAACCTTCTTGATCAGGATGTTCATTCCAACATCTTTCAGTTGGAAAAGGAAGGTACAAGCAAGAAATGACTCGAAGATTTCTCCTACGCAACCCTTTGATGGATCAGAGGGCCACCTAGAAAGGAATTCATGGATAAAAAGCTTTTTCATCCTGGGAGAAAGTAGGAAAAGTGAAACTAGCCGCAGAAGTTCTAGCAGTAGCAGCAACAGAAGTGCAAGCAGGTAAGATTATTAACTGAGAGTTTGTCAACTATGAAAAACTTTTAAACGTTAAAGACTTGTCAACTATGAAAAACTTTTAAACGTTGAAGACTATGATTTTCTATCCGTGTGAGCCTTTACAATAATATGTTATTCACATCTTCTTATGTTTGGCAGACATACCTCTTTCTTCCTTAGTTGCTGGCCTTCATTATGCAGAAAGGACAGGAAAAGCCAGAGATGCATCTTCTGAATCGTAGTATCAGCAGAAGTGACGAGACCAAGAAAGGTTGTTCTTCGAGTCTGCATAGAATTAGCCCTGGTATACAATATTATGTTGCTACAGTTAAGTAATTAGCACAAGTACCCCATTGATACAGGCAAGTACATCAAGCCACCATCAATTTCAGTTGTATTAATCAGCTCCATGAGTAGCTATTTGCTTGAAATGTCTCCCAAATATGTTCTGACCATGAAAGTTTTGTTATTATTTTTATCACAAATCTATTGCAATTCACTTAATTCCAAATCTAATCACTTCCAGACATTTTAACTGAATTTCCAGCTGATGCATTTACAAGAAAAAATTATGACATGTAGCAACTTGATAGCATTTGTAACATTCGATCATCCTTCAAACTTGTCCTTAATATTACTGACAACAATTCAGAACCACCATTTATCAGGGTCAACATACAATTATAGGATAAATATGTGATTGACAGCCGAATAACACTTTCTCAGAGAGTTTCATCCTGCTGTATACTGCCTACTATGTACATTTTCTGGACTGACCGGCTGAAGTATTATCCTTCGCTGTTCTCTTCAACAGTGATTACCCTTTTACGCAATTCTAGCAAAAACAGATTTATTGCTAGAGCTTTTCAATTTCATAACATGAAGAAGAAATGATGGATTGGCTTTTAATTGTCATTGTCATCTTCTGTATCCTGCAGTAGGGCTCCCCTTACTTTTGTCCTGCCCAAACAGTATGTAATTAATTGGCAAAGAAAATAGAGGTTCATATTCACATGAAAGCTGAAGTACCTGCGATATGTTGGAACAACATGGTTAGTAACTTTTCGATCTGGAGTTGATCGCTTGCCTGTTGTAGAATGGACAAAGGAATTATTAGCTTCTCCATTTTTTGTTCCTTCATCAAGAGTCTGATTTGAATGAAATTCAGATTTATCATGGACCTAATATATCACTATCCACAAAAAAGACCGACAAAGTATACACATAGAGAGATTCTCCTCATCACTCACAACAGTTGATTAGTCATAGCTCAAAGAATAGTAGAGAAACATGGATCAGAGGAGACTAAGCTAATGAAGCTTCAACGAGAAGAAAGTTCCTTCAATTCAGTTTTGCAGTGTACTATGATATGCAATCAACATATTAATTAGATTCAGCAAATGTTTTCCTAGTTAATCATCCTAAATGAAATATACTGGATTCTCCAGCTCGTAAAACAAACCACCAAGGCTGGTTAAAAATCATCAAATCCATGCAGCAGGAAGAAAAAATCATACCAGGAAAATCATGTGAGCTATTGCTGGCTACAGAAGCTGAGTCAGCTGCTTTAGATGACCAATTCATCTTTTCTGTCTCGTGTCTCTTTTCAGATTGGGCCTCAATAGTTTCTTTCCTCTCCTGACAAGAGAGTCCAGATTAGCTCATCGGTGATATATTATATTTCTATAGCTATGCCAAGTTAAACCCAGTTAGAACCTCATTTAATTTCCAATCATGAATCCCTTTCAATCTCAACTCTCAAAATTATACTCTTACCCTTTTGTTTCACATTTACAATAAGGTCACTATCACTGGAACTCCCGGAGCCACCATAAGGAGGGCAGTACTATATATATAAATCTATTATCCATATAACGCAACATACTTTAAATAACAATATTTGATGAGATAAGGTATTAATTAATTAGATCCATTCTTGCTAAGATAACCAAATTATGACTGGTTCTAGCATAGTGAGATCATAACCAAGAGAAAACATAAATATGATTGATATGCTCAAGGCAGACAATTTGAATGAATATTCATAACAATCAAACCTTAAACTGTTTATTCTTCTACAGTTGTGTACAGTCAAAACCTACCTTTTCCGCAGGTATCACTTTTCTCAAATCTGAAGAGTGCTCTTCCCCTGAACACCAATAAAAGAAATGGCTCAATTAATTTTAGAATTAGGCACTTTTACATGTAAAACCACGTATTACAAATAACAAGTTAGAAAAGCAAGAGCATAGCAAATTGTCTTCTAACCTAGTGTAAGACTAAAAGTGTAATCTAAAAACTACAGGATATTCATTAATGTCGTAATAATTAGATTGGCATATTTCTTGAAGAATGCATTTGAAAAATATTAGTTCTTGAACACTAATCAACTTAGTGTAAGACTCTAGGTGTCTTAAAATTTACAGGATATCAATTAATCTGGTAATAATTAGATTGGCATATTTCTTGAATAATATATTTGAAAAATATTAGTTCTTGAACACTAATCAAAAACTCCTTCATGGCATACTTCATAGTTTCTTTCTTTTTGTCGAATAATTTGAGCCTTAGTGAAGATTGCATCCATATCAGGTTTGTTTTAACTTAATTATTCCTCAAGTCAATTACATAAACCCAGCCGAGATTAATCATACACTTTGCATGAATTTGGACACCAATGAGGTACGACTTCTTGATATCTCTTCTTTTCTCTTATGGTTGCTGAGAATATGTAAGACACAAGCAACAGAGATAGAAAGAATGACTGGAATTCAAAAAAGAAAAAAGAAAGAGCAAAAAAAGTAATACTTGTATGTGGAGAAGAAAGCAACTGCAATTTAGTACACTAAGAATGACCTTGTGATACCAATTTTTGCATTCCTTTCAATGTGTTGTATAACCCAAAAGACATAGCTGCCATAGCATCACTAGCAGCTGCCCCTGCTACTCTTGTGAAAGAGATTGTAATTACAGGCATTCCTTTGGATTTCTGTGCAACTAGTTTGGCATGTGCAGCACCTGAAACATAGGATTTAAGGAACGTATCAAATGAGTTTAGTCCTCAATGCTCTTAATCAATAAATAATTCAAAAAAAGCAATGTAAAACTATGAACTTTTACAATGAAATTGATTCCAATCACCAAATCACCATCTAGTTATTCTTTACAAGTTCTAAATATCACATCTTAACTTTTTCCAACTAAGACAACAACTCTTTTCAGTTAGCCATTCAACTATATTTCTGTCATTGATATTGCAGATATTTAATCGAATGGTAGTTATCAAGGATGCAAAAATTTCAGAAGTGTAAAATAATAACATACACGATAGGTTTATGATATCATGCGAATAAGCAATCATATTTAAACACGCATTAGTTGAAAAATGATGTCATAACAAAGCAGATATTAACTTGAGCAACTTCCCTTTTCCCCCATCCCTGATATCATGCGAAGAAGCAATCATATTTAAAAACACATTAGTTGAAATATGATGTAATAACAAAGCATATATTAACTTGAGCAACTTCCCTTTTCCCCCATCCCCCATCTCCTACCCAATTACCAATTACCAATTACTTTAAGGAATTCCAACAGAAAAAAGAATTCAAATGCTCTACATGCTACCCAGTGGGAACGGCATAACATAGCCTAAACACCAAATAAACATCACCAGCAAAATTGAACAGATATACCAGTGTTCTCGATTTTGCTTCTAGGATGGGGAAAATAAGTTACCGTCTAGATTTGAGCGTCCATCAAGAACAAGCTTTACATCTTCAGATCTAATGGAAGCTATGATGTAGTCAACAAACTCAGACCATGAACCTCCAATTCCAGTGTTGTCCCTCTATACACAGTGAATTCATAGTGGTCATAGCTTCAGCACATAGAAAGCTACTTATCATTGCCCATTATCTAGAATCACAAAGGACTACAACATAACTAAGCAACGTGAACAGAATGATTAATTTAGGGCCGACTCTAACTAAAAGTTCAAGAGCTTGGTTCCATAAGTGCTGCTTTAACAAAGAATTGATTCAAATCACTACCTTCAAACTCATCTAATCAAAGCCTAAGCATTAGTTCATAAGCTACTTTATTCATGGCACTGTTTATTGAATAAATGGTGTGAATTAGAATTTGCCCAAAAATAAAAAAGGAAGATTTTTCAAGAAAATTTAGGAGACAAGCTCCCAAAGGAGTAGAGATAGCAACAAAGTAATATAAAAAAAAGTTAAAGCAAGATGGATTGTAAAGAAAAGCTTTGAACTGACCATGTCCTCAAGTTGGTCCAACGATTTGACGGCCTCGAAGGTGCTGGAGTAGAAATCAGTGACATGAACTTTGAGACTGTAGTAATCCTGAGCAAAAACATGCATCAAGAATCGCCGCAATGGAAAAGAACTTGAATCCGAGTTCTTGGCCCACTCGGCTTTTGGTTCGCCAAAGATTGGTTCAAAATTTTCAAAAACCATTCTCTGCTTCGATTCAATAGAATCAGTAATCTCAAAGTCACATACTTTGTCGCATGAAAAGGATTTTTATGCATTTGCATTCACAATTAACAAGAAAATCAAAAAGCAAGCTGGAAATGGACTGTCGATTCCTCCCATTTATCTAAAGAGAAAATGAGGGGATATTGAAACAGATGAAGAGAAAAGGAAGATAACCCAGAAACCAAAAAACCGGTTAAGAAAAGAGAAGAAGAATTACTTGGTAGTGAATAAACCGAAGTGGTCCCGGTTAATTCGGAAAACTGACGGAAGTCGTAAACGAAAATTTTAGAATTTTCTCGGGAACCAAACAGATTATTGGGCCTAACGAAGAAAACGGTAGAAACTCTCAAGTGTTAACATGGGTGATCTGCACTCTACTTTAAAGATTGGCTGGGGGAATGCGACTGGGCTACTCTATTTGATACAGTATATTGGTTTTTTTGGTCCTAGTGCAATAAAGCCCTCTTTGAGGGTAACTTCTCCCGGCCGATTTTGCCAGAGTATCAAGTTTTAGAATTTATATACCATATTCATATGG